>CACRWH010006418.1:0-19299 GCA_902655005.2 Marronus borbonicus | reverse complement strand
CGTTTTACTGAACAAAAGGTGTTGATTAAAAAATTAAAATATGCAACGGCAATTAAATTTCATGTTGTGTATATCGCTGCATCCCAAAGAAAGCGTTGCGTAAACGACTCATGTAATGATCCTCTAGAAACGACGAAAGCAATTTATTACGTCAAGAGAAAGGTGATGGTGTGAACATTACAAAACGTCCCGCATTAGTAGACTTCGCGGGTGAAATTTTTCTTCATGTGTTTAGCTCTGTACCGATACTTAACATTTTGCATTTAGTGTTGACTCACACGATGGCCTCTTACGACGCGTTGTTTCCAGCTTTGGTACCGCTCTTTTTTGCCGTCCTGTTATACTTCCAGTACGCATTTTCTTACTTCAAGTGTCTAAAAATACCCATGCTTTCGCCAAGTTTTCCTTGTGGTAATATATCGAGTGTTGTACTACGCAAACAGAGCATAAATGATAAAGCAGTGGAAGTGTATCACGTTTTAAAATCTCAAGGTCATCGGTTTGGTGGTATTTACTTCTTCACGCATCCAGTGTTTTTACCGGTAGATACAGAATTAATAAGAAACATCCTCGTAAAGGACTTCAATTATTTTGAGGACCGCGGGATACATTACGATGAAGAAAATGATCCAGTTAGTGCGCATTTGTTTTCTTTACACGGCGAAAAATGGAAGAAATTGCGAGCAAAGCTAAGTCCAGCCTTCACAGCGGGAAAAGTGAAGTACATGTTTGAGACGATAGCGACATGTGGGGACGTAATGATTGAGATTCTACAAGAAATGGTTAAGTTAGATAACACAATTGAAATGAAAGATATATTAGCTAGATTTACAACAGATGTAATTGGATCTTGTGCTTTTGGAATAGAATGCAACAGCCTTCAAAATTCGAACGCTGAATTTAGAGTAATGGGTAGTAGAGCTTTTACACATACTTTGATTGATTTCTTTCGAAATTCCTTAATCAGGACATCACCAAAACTGGCCAAAATACTTCGCCTTAGTGTATTTCCCTCTGTAGTCGCTAAATTCTTCAAATCTGTAGTTGAGGATACCGTGAAATTTAGAGAACAAAATAAGGTCAGCAGAAATGACTTTCTGCAATTATTAATAAAAATGATGAGAGGTGAACCCTTAGATGATATAGAGAAGGTAAACATTGAAGAATCGCCTCTAACAATGAACGAGGTCGCGGCGCAGGCTTTCATTTTCTTTTTAGCCGGATTTGAAACAACCTCCACTTCATTAGGATTTGCGGTGTTAGAATTGGCAATTCACGAAGATATACAGGACAGAGGTAGAAAAGAGGTAATGAAAGCGCTAGAGAAATTCAACGGGAAACTGACGCACGATGCTATTATAGACTTACCTTATGTGGAGATGATTATCTTGGGTAATGTAAATATTTTTTGTCCGCAATTTATCGCATAACTTGCAATTTACAATGCTTACGCAATAGCTATAGGAAAACTTTCAGTAAACCTTGAAAATCGATCATACACATATGTGCGTAACTAGGTTTCTTCTGAATGTGTTAATTACTTGCTCAAATAAACATTACGCCGTTTAATTTACACCTCTTTTGTAAACATAATTAACACCAAACTGTTTACAAATCCACCGTAAGTTTAACGTTTTTTACGAAACTTCTGTTTCAGAATCATTAAGAAAATATCCTCCAGCACCAGCATATCTAAGGCGCTGCACAAAAGCATATAAAATACCTGATACGGATGTGATCATTCCACAGGGATTGTCTATACTCATTCCAGCAATGGCTGTACAAAGGGATCCAGAATTTTATCCAAATCCAGATGTATTTGATCCTGAGCGGTTTAACGAGACAAACAAGGCATTTATAAAAGAAAGTACTTATTTACCTTTTGGAGCTGGACCAAGAAAATGTATTGGTAATAACTACTATATAAATATTTGCATTTTACTACAGGATTACTTGCTACTAACGTATCTGCGAGGATGGATTGATAAATATCTGCGTTAAAGAAGACAACGGATTTAGTAAATTTATTTTTCGACATGATCTTGTAGCTCAATACGCTTAGTCCAACGATATTCCACCTTTTTAAGCCATCTAAATATGTAATCGGATTTGTCGAACTGTCTATTTTGCCAATAATCTTTTCATTTAACGTGAACTGCTTTCCGCCAGGCCAATTTTTCAAGTTTGGAAGGAGAAAAAAGTCACAGGAGGGTAAATCTGGCGAATATGGTGGATGGGGCACCAATTCGTACTGCAACCGCGCTAGTTTTGCTATCGCAATTGTCAATGAGACCGGGGCGTTATCATGATGGTAGAGAATTTTTTCTTAGTTTGAGGTGGAATCAGTCTAATAAAGTAACATTGTACTGCCCCGTTATTGTCCTTCCTTTTTTCAAATAATCAATTATGATTATGCGTTGCAAATCCCAAAATATCGTCGTCATAGCTTTTCAAGCTCATGGAAACACCTTCGCCTTCTGTGGTGCACGTTCACCGGAAAGAAACCATTTTGCCGACTGACCTTTGATGTGTAGTGATGCATCCATGTCTTATCCGTCGTCGCATAACGCCCCAAAAACTCGTATTGCGCTTAAACGCATCCAAACGTTGCTTTGAAGTTATCACGTGCTTCCGTTTTTGTTCAATCGTCAGCGGATACGGCACCCATTTTACCGATCCTCCCTCAAACTCACATGTTCGCTTGAGACGTCTATCACATTAGCAACCTCTCTGATCTTCACCGGGCGGCCTGCTAACAGAATATCATGAAATTGGTATTGGTACATTAACTATCCTCAAATTTGGGCAACTCCAAGAAGCAATTAATCAAACTTCGGAAGAATCTCTGTGAACGACGCATGATGGACGTCGATCGGGTATAAGCAGTAGCGTAAGTTATATTTTGTTAATCGTCAAGTACGTTTTCGATACGATTGTAATAGGAATTAATTATGATATGTTTTTTCTAAATTGTTCTTTGTAAATTGGTTTCGTTGGCCAGTGGTGCCGTCGCTCTCTGCCTCTCCTACACGGCGAGTTACACACATGCGAGACTCAAAGAACCTCTCTAAAGAAAAATATCTGAAGAAAACATTAAAAAATAACATTTGTTACAGGTATGCGATTCGCCATGATCCAATCAAAGTTAGCTTTGGCCTTGCTGCTGAAGAATTTTACCTTCACTTTAAGTCCGAACACGCCACTACCATTGGAGATGGAAACAAAGGGAATAGTTTTAGCACCTAAAACGGGTGTTTGGATTATGCTAGAAAAAAGAATCTAATGCAGGAAGATTCTGTCTTCGTGTTAATTTCAAGGTTTTAATTGTATAAATTTAATTTCAGAAAAATTGTTAGGAGCTATAAAGATTCTACCGTAGCTGTTAGAAATAAAGACTGTTACTAATGTATGTACATGTGGACATAATTTTAAGCTAATTAAATTGCGTCCAAATATATACGATTTATCTTGGAGGAATTACTATATGTCGAGTATATTATTGAGACTTAGAATCTCATCTAAACAAGTTCACAGAAGCTGTTAATTGTCAAATGAAAGAAGATATAAATACATGCCGGACTGAAAAATAAAGAAAACATTGATAATCGCCGGTATTAGTCCCTGCTTTAAATACATACCTAGTTAATAAAGTTATTTTTTATTGAATCAATTACTAAAAGTTCAAATTATGAGACCAGCATTTATTATAATATGGAGAAACAATACGTTCAATATACTGCTATTACCTTTAGTCAATATGGATGAGAGCAATCACTTTAGAAAAGAAAAGGACATTTTTCTCAATGGCAAGGTTGTTATCTTTTATTCTTGTTTCCTGGTCCCATGGTGCATTTGGCATAAGGGATATGCAAAACTTTTATATTAGCAAATAACGTTTTTCTCTCCGTTCTACCTATAACGAATACGTTTGCGAATCTACAAAAAAATATTATGCTTTATGTCAATTACAAAAATCAAACCATACCCAACTTACCGTATTTTATCATCCAACAACAAACAAAATAACACAATTTAAATCAAAATAACCCAAGGAACCAAGGAAGTAATTCAGAGTATCAAACAGTTCTTACAAATTCATGGATAAACTTGAAATTAATTCAATATGTCAATTGTTATTTATAGTATTTTTAGCAATTCTCCGCTGAACGCCATTAGCGACTGAAACACAACGTTTATATTAACTGGAGAGTCTCTTTTATTAGGTTGTCTCTGATAATAACTTGATGTCATTTCACCAATCATGTATGCATGTACCTGATATAAGAGTAGTGACGTAATTGGAAGGCTTCGTATTTTTTGTTAAGGACAATGCAACGGAAATACACAAGGGAATTGAAGCTTTGTCCTTGACCAACCATTCACATCACCACCAGCTGTCATTGTTTAATGGTGATCGATATACAACTAAAGATACCAAAACACCAGCTCATCGAATTGTATTTTATTAAAAAATTTTATACTATCTTTGCACGAAACCTTTGTGCATAAACCAATACTGCAATTTAATATCTTCAAGATAGCTATGGAAAAATATATTATTTTTAAATGTTTTTATAACACTAATGAGTTTCTTTGATTTTTTATCAATTACTTTCTATTATCACAGAAATCATGCATTACTGACAGTTCTATAAAAACCCATTCTAGACCAGATTGAATAACTGGAGAACGTAGCAAAGATATGTACACAAAAATTTAGTCAAAACTATCTTACGTAACGTGATGCCATCTATAATTAAGTCGAATTTATTATCAATTATAAGGTGAAATAGTTTTCACCAGCGATTTTCCCAGGCAACAAAAAGGTCTTTTTCACACAAAATTCTTGATTAATTAATGATTGCGACCGGTTTCGTGCATAGTTTACACCTTCAGGGCGGGATTATCCATTCAGTAAACAGTTTTGTTCTCTCTGGCCTGAAGACATGCTCCACGTAGGCAACCATTGAGGTATTTTCAATGGATATCAATAACATCAACAATGTTATTTGACTTAATCCAAATAGTAAGCTGGCGATCTGAATTAAAAACCAAACGGAAATGGGAAGTTTGGACAGCAAGACTTATTTTCAAAATTCATCGCTAAAAATATTAAAGTTTCTAACTAATATAAAACTATTTTAATGAAAAACTCAAAAACTTTAATATGCAAATCTATTTCGGCCTTCTAACGCCAAGTTCACGGAATGGGACTTTCAGAATAAAATATTTGATTTTGAATCGGGTGCTGCTTCGAGCCAAATTACAGAAACGGGTACCGAAATTCTTCAATTCTCTGAAGAATGTCAGTGTGCAGTTACAAAATTTACCATTTCGCCAAATAAACGAGAGATTTTATTTTAATTAAATATTTTTTAAATTCAGAAACTCAAATAAACGCATTAGAATTTCAATATAGCAATCGGTCAAGGATTTCGCTAGGCTCTTGTCTAAAAATTCAAAACTGCCAAACGAAATAATTAGTTCAAAATTCAAAATAAAATACTGTACCTTTGCAGAGGATAGCAGAACTTTACAGAATTTTCAAAATGGTATGGTCGTTTGGCGTTGTATCCACTTTTATATCGTGCATATTTAAATAGATTGAAGAATTTGGCGATGACAACTGACGAGTTAAAGATTGTAACTGAATAATGTTGTTTCTTTGGTGTTACATCATAATCCATAAATCGTACTTCATTTGAAAATTTTCTCATAAGATTCTTTCCATAATCTAAAATCGTAGATGTCTAGCTTGGAATTGTAAAAATATTTATCTTTCTGTTCGCTAGTACTAAATTTTGCACATCACACCCAAAGGATTCACAAAGTGCTCCACATTACAGTATTTGTGGCAAGCCTGCATTTATTCGTCGCGCATGGTGCAATTCCTTTGTTTTCAACATTTCTACACGCACCATTGCATTGTATTATATATTATACTGTTGTAAGCAGTCGATTTATGAAATATGTTCCACATTGTGCCACCTATCATTCTTATTATCACTCTAGCACAACATGTATAAATAATACAAATCCTAATGTATTTCTTAACTTGCCTCTTAAACAGTCGTCAGTAAACTCTAAACTCACTGCTCTGGAATTTATGCGGACTTGTATATTACCTTCAAATTAGGCAACATCCTTAACTCCTGAATATGACATGTCCATTATTCATTCATAATTCAAACTCTGAAAATCTGGTTATACTAACTTAACTAAATTATTTATTTTAAACAGCACCCAACATTATCAACTTTTCCATATTTACGCGCTGTCCCCTCAGTGAGCGACACAAGACGAATAGTTACTATAATAATCGTAATACAAAAGTAGTTCCGTATACAGAGCATTCGATTGCACACTTCTTGGGCGACCCCGTTATATACAGCGTTGTATTTTAGCGGTCGCTTTCAGAGCTTCGGGCCCGCGTTTATGTTTTGGCAATTACAACATCTCTTAAAAAAAGAAAAATCTTATTTATACCTGAAATTATTTTAGGAATATGAAGGAGTAGTTTACATTTTACAGGAATGTTTAGTGCATCGTGTAAGCCAGCAAATCAACCCAGAATTTCATGCTACCTGAGGTTGCCACCGTAGTTAAGTTTACTTATGCTTTCTAGCAGAAAAGGAAAACAATCATCAACGAACAATATGTTAGTGTACTGTTCTACAGGTTTGCGAAATCGTATGCATTTGTATTCACAATAACACAAGTGCTTCTTTCAGGTGGTCTCGTTTGGTTTGCCGTTGGAATGCGTTTGTTTTTTTCTATTCTGATAGAATGCGTTTGGCTATATTCACGTCTGTTTGATTCCAGTCGGCTCCGCTTGGTTATACTCGGTTCTATTCGGCTACATTCGGTTGTTCTTCTGTTAGTTTCCATTCGGTTACGTCCGGCTATAGTCGCTTCGGTTCAGATCCATTCGGTTCTATTTAGTCATTTTGTGCTTAGGAATCTTTGTGTGTCAACCTTATTTCACTGGTAATGCTGTGTGTGAATTAACGTTATGTATGCTGAATCTGGAAGTGATAGTTCTTAGTCGACTGACGATATAAATGATTTTGTATATAGATAAACCAACTCTGGTACTGTTTACAAGCCTACTATATTTCGGTGAGAGATCCAGGTATGAAATGGTTTTATATTTATCGAATCTGAATGTCATGGTCCTTATACTGACCGACATAATGAATTATTTTGTGCAAGGGTGATAGGTAAACTACCACTTCAATCCTTTGCATGCCAACCGTAATTCACTGCTAAAACTTCATGTGAATTGCTGTTGTGTGTGGCGATACGGATGTGATAGTTCTTATACAACCGAAGATATGAATTATTTTGTGCGAGGGTGGTAGGTAAACTACCCCTACAATACATTGTAGTCAAACACAATTCGCTAGTAGAATCGCATATGAATAGGTTTGTGCGTTCCAATCTGGATGTGATAGTTCTTAGATGACCGACGATGTAAATTATTCTGTGTAAGAGTGGTATACAAACTACTTCTAGGATCCCTTGCATGTCAATCGTATTTCGTTGGTAGAACTGCATGTGAATTGGTATTGTGTCGGCTGAATCTCCCTTAGGCGACCGACGAAAAGTATTATTTTGTGTAAGAGAGGTAGGTACTACTTTTAGAATCCTTTGTCAATCGTATTTCGCTGGTAGAACTACATGTAAATTGATGTATGTGCGGAACCTGGATGTGATACTTCTTAGATGACTGATGATGTAAATTATTTTGCCTAAGGATAATAGGTAAACTACCCATAGGGTCAACAATATTTCGGTGGTAGAGCCGCATGTGAGGTGTTCTGTGTACCAAATCTACGTCGCAGGCATTGGACGACGGACGATATGAATCATTTTGTATGGCTAGGAAAAAAATCGTATCCTTATGAAAATAAGGACAATCGAAACCATACGCCGTTCAGGGCAAGAATCGAAGATGTGTCTTCCCGTCGAGATCGGTTCTGGGCGCCTCTTTGTATTATTGATGTTCGTTCCCGTTTAGGCTATTTCGCCTTCCATCTTACCTTGTAGTAAGAGCGAGATCGACCGATCACCAGCATTTCTATGGTATAACGAAACATTTTGCTCAACATTCGTTAACACTAATATTTATTATAGGGAAAGTATTTACGCCATCGTTTGTAGCACGTATGACAGTTTAAGTATTGTCTTTTTTTGTCTCTTAGAGTCTCTAGGTTATTGAATCGAACAGGGAATGGTGAGATACAGCGGTTGAGGGACACTTACCTATGTTCCCTTGCGAGAATAACATGATTAAAAAACTTCATAGAGTAATAGTTTTATTTCCGATTTTTTTTTCTTATAAATAAAGTACATAATAAATATAAATATACTGAGGAGTTGTTCTTATACTAGTTGCTTGATACTGACGCTGTACTATATGGAACCATAGTTTTAAGTTTAGTAATCTAAAAGAAACGTGATGTTATTGAAATAAGTTTAAAGTATCAACTTACTTCATCTATTAATGTCTTCTCTTTAACAGCAGCGCGGTGTAACAACACCTTTACTTTATCTAACAATTCAATCTTTTGAGAAAGTTGATTCTTCACATCATCCAATTCTGAGGCAAGGGTTTGCTTTTCTTGCAAATTCTTTATTTTATTGTTGGCTGCAATTAATTCGTCTTCCAATCGCGCAACTTTCTGAACCTTATCACCATACTGTTTCTTTAGGCGATAGAAATCTCTACGTAACGTCCCATCAGGCACCTAATGCAAATGAATTACATTACTCAACTTCACAAATCGAGAATTTCTTCCTTCTCACTTTATCAGCGACAATCTTACTTTCCCCTTGAAGTCGTTTATTTTCGGCTTGAAGTTTTTCAACGATTCTTTTCAATACAAACACAGTTCGCTCAAGTTCTGCGGTTTTCTTCGACTCATTGCCAGCATGATCCCCAGAATTGGTAACTTCGTGTTTGGTAGACGATTCGTTCTTCAGCACTTCGATGTAACTACAACGGACATAATTTAAAAGGACAAATAATAATAGCAAAAATCCTTACTTCTCTAAATGTTGGATTTGCTCACGTAAATGGGGTAATTCTTTATAAGATTTCTCCAAATCTAATTTGAATTCTAAATTTTCCGCCTCTAAGCGCAAATGAGATTTTTGAAGACTAGCATTAAGGGCTTGGACACGCTCTAGTTCACCTCGTAGTTCTCCAGTTCCCTGAAATCGTTTAGCATAAATGAAAGGACTGAAAAGAAATAAGAAATGGCGTAAAAAGGCAAGTACTAATCGAAAAACACTTGTTTATAAAATATGTTGTGCAAATTAATTAAACAATTAATTTGAACGAGTTTCAAAGTAGATAATATTAAAAAAAGCTGCTGGATATTTTTCAATTTATTTGAAGACAGCAGTAACAAAAAACTCATGCTTAAGCGTTGACGGATACTCAAGTAGGAGTACATTGCGAAATTTATTTTATATTGTGTTATATTGTTGTAATCATAGAATTCATTATTTATTTTTTTATGTGGTGAGCGTCCCACTGGAATTTATAACTTATAGCCGTGGCATATGATTGTAAGTAAAACGTCGAGTTCGATTAACCATGACACGGTCTGAACGCGGATCACGTTTAGTTTTAAAATAATTTGAACTTAAAATTTTGTCCCAAAGATTCAGATATCTCCAATTCTCTTCTAGATAATAATGTTAGCACCCTGTACAGCACAACATAATTTTGCGTACTTATATTTCTTGGGGATATTAATGCATCATAGTCAAATTGATTTTCTCTAATTTGAGATGAGGAACATAGTGATTGTTTCCACTTAATTACACTACTAATACATAACCAATAAGATTAATTATCTACCTTTAATAAACTTATATAGTAACATAATAGCAAGCCACAGCAGTTATACTAGACATTAATAGAAATTAAAAAGCATACCCGACAGAGTAAAATAATTTTAATTTAATTGGTTATTAAAAGGTTATTGCAACACGTACGGATATTAAGAAACGCGGAAAATGTAATGGAATCCGTCAATATACAGTACTTGCCAAAATAAACAGTACCGAAAATGCACTCTTTATTTTTTAATTTGTATAATTTACATGTTCAAAATGTACACCATTATACTTCATAACGATTTTGAAGGAGCTTCCAAAGATAGTGAAAATTTCGCCAAGAACTTGATTGATCAAAAGCATCAAGTGGAAATTTACTTTACTCACGCAGATATTCGATGACGCTGCTAAACAAATTTTTGAACGCAGTTGATACAGACAAACCGATGTAGTCTTAGTTTTTTTTTTGGTTCTTTTTGTAATTTGATGTTGTAAGTGGTTATAGCTTTCTGAACAGATTATAAAAGTCGTGGCGCAGGTAAGGTACTATTAGGCTTGTTTCAACAGAAACAACAAACTAGCCAGGTGCGATTCGATTGGCTAAAAAAAAATCCGAAACTGTATATGATTGGCTCTGATTAGTTTAGGATATTTGTTGGAACAAAATTAACATTTTTAAACTTTCTCCCGGTTTACAAAGCGTTCTTTCATCTTTATTTAAATTAATCTCCATACAACAGCCATTTTTTTGGTTCTTTTTACGTTAATTTGACATATTGTAAACTAACATCTAATTTTGATCCTGACTTAACTAGCATTTGACAACAAATTAACATAATTGATGATTATTGTTATTGTTTAATTGTAATTAGTGACATCAGAAAATTAAGTTAATTAAAAATTAACGTGCTAATCGGTGATTAAGTATTTAATCCACTTTCTATAAACCAGGGGTGAGTAATAGAAGGCGATTATATATTTTGAGTGAAATATTCCCAGTGTTAACATGCAAACGGGAGGACAATATTGGTTTTCATGAACCTGCTAAGTCAATTAAGGATCTAGAACGATTGAAAGATTATCACTTTCTGGAAAAATATCATTATTACTCATTTTGGAAAAGCAGATGTTCTTCATGAAGAACAAGACGCCTATATTATTCTTTCTATTTTTTTGTTTAGCCTGTATTCTGCAATTCCAACGAAAATAGGTCACCTGTACATTTCGGTTCTGTTGATTTTGGCGATCACCGTATCTGCCAATGCTTACATAATATATACATATATTCTATAGAACAGTTTTGAATTGTGAAATGTAACTTGATATACGTATTATGACTTGATGGACTTATAGATATTTTTCACACACCAGCGAAAGCGTGATTGAAAATGCCATGGCATACTTTCGTTTGTTTCGTTTCATTTTGTGCAGATGTATTTAACCGAAAAGAAAGCATTAACCATTCATTTGAATCACCTCAACAATAGATGAAAGTAGAAAAAATGGGACTGAATTAACGAAAGACAAAAATCGAAAAATAAAAAAGAGGTATTGTCAGATTGTTCAGTACGATGAATCGAAAACACCCGAATTGTTTAGTAAGCAATCCATTACAGGTTTAAGGTGTGTACGATTAACATTGTAAATGTGGAAACATTTAAGAACTCGGATATTCTAACAATCATGTTACAGAGAATGGCAATATATTGAGATGCAACTATCTAATCGGTACTACCAAAAAGGAATTTGGCCCCTAGATATTTAGATAAAATTGTTAGACTAACTCCAAATGGAAAAACTTTCCATTAGTACCTCTTATTATAGCAATGTAGGCACAATATGTGAATTAAAGCGTTTTAATTAGGTCACGAATATGGATGTGGATATTTTCTTTTGTAAAACTAATGTTCAAGACAATAAGCAATCAATAGTGAGTAATTAAGATGCTATTAATGGTAGTGATGATTATGATAATTAACTTAAGCTTTCTATTACTAACAACATTATTGTATTTGAGATAGCAGCGTATTATTGAATGTAAGAAGGGACTCGTAAAATGCATTGTATTATGGAGACCATGTAATTAAAAAATTTTCAATAAGATTTTATCGGTAATGCCTCAGTGTGTATAAGTACATTTTATGCGGGGGCATTTCTACAATGTGAAAGTGATTTTGTTGAACAGAAAGGGACTAAAAGCCACCGCAGACTATCGACCTTTCCGTCAATAGGAATCGGATGAAGGAAACGATGTTAAAACAATGAAATAGTTTAGTCGCAATGAGTGCGCACTTTATCGATAACAAATCGTTTAATGCATCAAATGATCTATAAAAAAACAGATTTTTCAAAAAGATGTTGATGCGTCTTCACTTTGTACGTCAGAGTACGGAAACAAGATATCGAGTTTATTGGGTGCATCCAGTAAACAAGTACACTTTAAATCTCAATTCTTACCAAACTAAAAACAAACCTAACCAAATAGCCTTAAGAAATCAATCAACTACGCAACTGTTTTAGATCAGATTAGATTATTACTCGAGGTGATTCTTGACCTGTCCCACTGCGACCTTTTCAGATCTATTGTGGTTCCTCTCTCATTAGATCAATTATGTAAGATTTGCTTTCTTTGTTAGATTTAGCAGCCTTGTGAGTGATCCCTCTACATAAGTTTCGGCTTTTGGGTATTCGCAGTCGCACAGCACATGGACGCCAGTCTTTTCTGCCGCCTGGCACAATCTACATGTTGCTTCCTCGTTTTTTTTCGTTTTTGGTCAACTGTGGACAACAGCACCCATCTTGAAGTGCAAAATATTATGTACTCATTCACTCGGAATGCTCACAGCACTAGCAACTTTCACTCTTCCATCACCCATGGATTTTATCAACGATTTCTGGGATAGTAGTTTCTCATCCACTTTTTGGAAATCACACGAATTGCATAAGCGCTAAACACAGTATAATAAACCAATATGGCTGAAATTTGGTGAGAGTTCCTTCAAAAGATGCTACTAATACTAACTGACAATAACCTCGATATGCACCAGTGGTGCCATCTCTCTGCGTCTTTGAAATCACTCTCATAGCTTAATGTAAAAGGTTGATTGTTAAATGCATGATAGTATGATTTTTTGATATACGTTGACAACTAAATCTGATAGCTACGTATGTATGTATGTACACTGCCGTTCAGAGAAGTTCGGTCGGTTAGTAAAAAACATGAAAAGGTTACAGAAACAAACGAAACTAAAGACAAAGTGCAATTTTATTGTATGTACAGGTAAAAAAGACAAAAATAAATAAATAATAAATAAATAAAAAGTTATTCTGGCCTAATATAACATACTGAACATTATTTTTTTTTTCATCGAAAAAACCTCCTTTGCTGTTAATCACCGCTCGAACTATTCTAGGCATTCTTTCGATAAGTTTTGTTAAAACGGATTGTGGAATATTAATCCATTCATGTTGCAGAATATTCCGTAAATGTTGTTGTGAAGTTGGGCATATTTTTCGGATCTATCGGGTATATATTTATCGAGTTCAAATCTGGGCTTTGTGGGGGCCATGTCATTACTTGCAGGGTGTGCTGTTCTTCTTGCTCCTTTAGATAGTTCTTACACACTAGCGCAGTGTGTTTTGGGTCGTTGTCAGGCATGAATGTAAAGTTATGGTCAATTATACGCAATCCTGATGGCACTGCATGATTCTGGAGTATTGCAAAATAATTTTCCTTCCTCATTACACCCTGCACTCTGCATAAATCTCCCGTCCCAGCAAAGGAGAAACATCCCCACACTAACACAGAACTACGCCCTTGCTTCACTGTCGGCACAATGCACAATGTTGAAGTCGACGTTTTACTGTACTCGCCGAAACTTGTTCTTCACGGCCGCGATTGACTTCGGCTGCTATTTGTGGCGCAGTTAATTTTCTATCGCGTTTGCTTAATAATACAATTCTCAAATCTTCAGCTTTTGTTGTTTTCCTAGATGCTCCAGGACGAACACGATTTTCTATAGTTCCAGTTGTCCGATATCGCTTTATGATGTCATTTACTGTTGAACTTCTCATATTTATTTTTTCAGCAATTTGTCGCCCCGAATATCCTTCTTCAAACAGCGTAATAATGCGTGAACGTTTTTCTACACTGGTAGGCTTGCCACGTGCCATTTCGAAGTAAATTTTCACGCAAAAACGACAGATGCACACCAACACACGCTTAACAGTAAAATGAAGCAAATTTATATCTTTACGCCTGTGATAAATAAACAAGAGTGATACTGCGGTATATTTCCTAAATGTATTGTTCGTTAATAATCCCCAAACGACCCGTTTCAAAAGATCGGTGCTTCCGAGAAATTCTTGGAATGATAATAAAAGATACTTTATTGTGGTTGTCGCAATATTTCTACTTTACATAATAATTTATGGCTTTAACCCCTTAGAAAAGAGTGTATACTTAATATTTTTCTAATTTTATGTATTAATAATTGTATACAGTGTGATATAATAGATTTTTATTGTATGACCGAACTTCACTGAACGGCAGTGTACATATATCTAACAGAAACGAGCGTATTTCACATAGTCCGAAATGAAATTGCATTTAATAAATAACATATTTGTTGTAATGATAGCAAGGACTGTGGCGTAGTATGGTAAACAATACATAAGTATCGGCACCCTCCGCACCACACAAGTTTAATTTTTATATATAGATATAATAATTAGTCCGGGACGGCCGTTTCGAGGACACGAATGGTCCTCATCATCAACCGGTGACCGAATGAAGTGAGAAAAAACTTTTTCTAAAACTAAACATGCATATACTATCCCTACTTCTTAGAACAGATATCCTTTACAAGTGCCTATTTCTACCCCTTGCACACCTTGAAGCTACGACGTGCGAAAAATAACATGCATGAACTATCCCTTCTTCCGAGAAGAAATATTGTATTTTACAAGTGCCTAATTCTACCCTCAACGCGTCTTAAACTACGACATGCGAAAAACACGGCCAGATGGACGGGAAGATCTCTTTTATGACCCAAAATATAAACGAGTGCCAGCCTACTGCAAAAGGTCAAAAAGGACAGAGTACGACAACGGTCCGTTTTCTCGGTTCATCAGATTTTTATTACTTTTTATGTAAGCTGTCTCGTACGCATCTAATTCTCGCGGCGACGTTACGTTTTTAATCAATTTTAAGTTTTCTAATTTAATACTATGCCCGGTTTCATTTATATGTTGTGCCACACTCGACGCGTCCAATCTGCCGTAGCGATAATTTCGTTTATGTTCTTTGAATCTAGTTTCTATCGCTCTTTTTGTTTGACCAACATAGGCTTTACGTAAGAAATTCCACGACCTTAACCCCGGTAGAAACTAATAGCAAGAAATTCGTGAAACTCCCCTTTCACGGCATATCGAAAGGCGTGGGTAAGGTTTTGAAGAGTCAAGATATGAACGTATGCTTCGGTTCGCGCAACACACTTAAAAATCTTCTCGGTAATCCAAAAGTAAACCGAAAATGGGAGAAAGGTCGGGTATTTATAAAATTGAATGTAGTCACTGTAATAAAGCCTATATTGGTCAAACAAAAAGAGCGATAGAAACTAGATTCAAAGAACATAAACGAAATTATCGCTACGGCAGATTGGACGCGTCGAGTGTAGCACAACATATAAATGAAACCGGGCATAGTATTAAATTAGAAAACTTAAAATTGATTAAAAACGTAACGTCGCCGCGAGAATTAGATGCGTACGAGACAGCTTACATAAAAAGTAATAAAAATCTGATGAACCGAGAAAACGGACCGTTGTCGTACTCTGTCCTTTTTGATCTTTTGCAGTAGGCTGGCACTCGTTTATATTTTGGGTCATAAAAGAGATCTTCCCGTCCATCTGGCCGTGTTTTTCGCATGTCGTAGTTTAAGACGCGTTGAGGGTAGAATTAGGCACTTGTAAAATACAATATTTCTTCTCGGAAGAAGGGATAGTTCATGCATGTTATTTTTCGCACGTCGTAGCTTCAAGGCGTGCAAGGGGTAGAAATAGGCACTTGTAAAGGATATCTGTTCTAAGAAGTAGGGATAGTATATGCATGTTTAGTTTTAGAAAAAGTTTTTTCTCACTTCATTCGGTCACCGGTTCATGATGAGGACCATTCGTGTCCTCGAAACGGCCGTCCCGGACTAATTATTATATTACTATATAATAAATTAAACTTGTGTGGTGCGGAGGGTGCCGATACTTATGTGTTGTTTACCAATATATTTGTTGATTAAAAAGAAGTGTAGTGAAGTGGGAACTATTTTCAAGATTTTTATATATATATATAAGTTTTTAAGCGTGTGCACGTGAATTTTAACGGTGGCGTGTTTATTCGTGTTATTAATATAGTGTTACTTGTCGCAGTTTCTTGCTTATTATTTTATTCACTACAACCAACAGTAAAAAGTGTATTGTCGCACGCTTGAGAAACTATTGTTTAATATGTGTGTGTATTGTAATAGTTCCCGATTCCCGCTCAAAATGGAGGTCAATGTAGCTCGAAATGGAAAATTGCAAAGTGTTTATGATTGGGCAGAATGGAGATTTCAGATAAGGGTAATTCTAACAGCACACGATTGTTTCAATGTTGTGTCTGGTGTCAATCTAGAACCAACACAAGGTGATGATGCTACTTCGAAATGGACACGTTTGGTGGATAATTTAGCACAAAAAGGTATTGTGACTTCGATAGGATCTGCACCTCTATTGCACTTAATGAATTGTAAAACATCCAAGGAAGTGTGGGAAAAATTGTTAAGTATTTATGAACAAAAGAATGAATCGAGTATTCACATGATACAACAGAAGTTTTACAATTATACAAAAAATGCAGCTGATGATATTGCAACACATATATCCAAAGTTGAAGATATGCTCAAAATTTACGTAGATTGGGGGAAATTGTATCAGATTCGATGGTCATAACTAAAATATTGATGACGTTACCATCTCCCTATAATTGTTTTTATAGCGCATGGGAGTCTACAGCTAAAAATGAGCAAACATTATTGAATTTATCCACACGATTGCTAATAGAAGAATCTACGTTAAGCAGGCAAGATAAAACTGACAAAGTGGCATTTGTTGCCAAAAACACAGGTACTAAACAGGAAAGTTTTACAAATCAGGTAGGAAAAGGTAAAGCTATACGCTGTAATTACTGTAAGAAATCTGGACACATCAAAAAGAACTGTTACAAGTGGCTAAAAGTGCAAAAGAAAAAAAAGGATAACAAGAATGACGCAGGTGATGCATTTATTAGCGATATAATTTCAGAGGTAACTTCATCTGATGCTTGGTTTGTTGACTCTGGTGGTAGTCATCATATAACATCACAGTTAAATGCTTTTGTTAAATTTGAACTGGAATGTTGCAGTTAGCAAATTATAGCTGTGGCATGAAAGATTAGCCCTCCAGAATATTAACCAATGCATAGAGTATTTAAAAGATAAAAATATTAAAGTGGATGTTAATGAATTTTTCTATGATGCATGCCAATTAGGTAAAATGTGTAGAAAACCATTCCCCTGTAGCAAAACAAAAAGTAATGCTCCAGGTGAGATCATTCATTCTGATGTGTGTGGACCAATGCAGGTGCAATCCATTGGTGGTATTTTCTTCTTTTCAAAGATGATTATTCGCATTTTACAACAATTTTCTACAAACAAAGAAAATAAATGCGAGGTTTATGAAAAAATGCAAGTATTTTTGAATGGTGTTAGGAATCATTTGGGAAACAATATAAAAATTCTATGCACGGATATTGGTCCTGAAAATGTAAACAAAGATATTCAAGGTTTATTGGAAAAACAAGGTATTCGACGTCAGACTACTATACCATATTCACCCCAACAAAATGGCGCTGCGTAACGCAACAAGAGGACCCTAATAGAAGCTGGGAGAACTCTGATACATGCTAAGAACTTAAACGTCAATTTATGGGCTGAAGCTGTAAACTGTGTAGAGTATGTGTTAAATTTAACTGGAACTAGCAGTGTGAAGGACAAAACTCCTTTTGAACTATGGTTTAAGAAGAAACCAAATGCAGAACATTTACGAGTATTTGGGAGCTCTGTGTACAGTCATATACCAAACCAAAAGAGAGTTAAATGGGACCCTAAGTGTAAAGTAGGCTTATTTGTAGATTATGAAAACGATATTAAAGGCTATAGAATTCATCATCCAGACACTGATAAGATAGAATTCTGTCGCGATGTTGTATTTAAAAATGAGTGCGATATAAAAACTTTTAATGATAGAGATCTTAACCCTGGCACTGAACATAATCCAAAAATCGAAGATTCCAACGAAGAAGAGACTGTTTTTGGACAATACGAAAATGTATAAAAACAAACTGATATAAAACCGCCACTTCGTTTTGTGAATTATGCAGAAACACAAAGCTACTGTGAACCCCAGACCTACGAACATGAATAATGAAATAAAATCCCCACATAAAAATGAAACGTGAACATTAGTTGAGAAGCCTGAAGGTGTGGAACCCCTGAGCAATAGATGGATGTATAGAGTTAAATACAAATCCAATGGTAGCTTGGAAAAGTACAAAGCTGGGTTAGTAGTACGTGGTTATCTACAAACATATGGTGTAGATTATGAGGAAACCTTCAGTCCTGTTATTAGGTTTAATTCGTGTTAAACTGATTCTTGCTATCGCAGTTCGGAAATACTACAGGTTAACTCAATTTGATGTATGTACAGCGTTTTTATATGGTAATATTGACGAAGACATCTACATGAACCAGCCGGATGGTTTTGAAGATGGAACAAGCCGGATTCTGAAGTTAAATAAAAGATTACATTGTTTGAAACAAGCTCCAAGGTGTTCGAATGCTCGTTTTAAATCCTTTCTAATGAAATTTGGATTAGAGGAAACTTCAGCTGATCCGTGCGTTTTTATTAATAAAAAACTAGAAATGATATTGGCCCTATATGTAGATGATGGTATGATAGCAGCAAAGAGTCAAAAGGATATACATAGATGACCTGACCGAACATTTAGTCAATGAATTTGAAACAAAAATTCAAGACACACATTTTAGGTATGCAAATTGTTTACCATCAAAATGGTAACATATTTATACACCAAGGTCAGTATGCTAATAGAATCCTAAAGGGTTTTATTAAGTTTATTGTATCTATTACAATATATATTGATATATTCAACAAGCACTTTACTAATATACATCAACTCACTACAGCTTAACCTTACTCTCTATATATATATATCTCTCACCCACGCTACATTTCGCGCCTCTATATCTAACGGACGGTTCCACTACCAACCCTAACAAACTAAAAGGAACAACAACGATAGCATTATAGATATATTCTACAACACCCTCTCTTAATGCTTTCTTATTGCTTCCTTCAT
>CACRWH010006417.1:0-19317 GCA_902655005.2 Marronus borbonicus | reverse complement strand
CTGTTCGGGTTATTTTGTACTGTGTATTATTGTATTACTTTAGGTAAATACATTATTTGCGTTTGGTTGCTAATACCCGCTTAAGTCTAAGCTTAATCTCTAATTTTCCGGCCTTTATGGCAGATCGTCATAAAACTATTAGGTTAGGGGATAAATTGTAAACCGAAATTAGTTGAACTGTTTGAGGATATGAATAAAACTAAATTATTTTATTAGCCTGGAATTTCCAAAGGCTCTTCAGGTAATTTCGGTGACGAATGAACATGCCCGTATTTCATCCCTACTATTATAATGGTTAGTAGTGGGGACACTTACATATAAGGGTTAGATTAGGTTGTCTTGACAGTCCTCGCTACAAATAAAAACACAAACAAATGTAATCAGATGTTATCCTAGCTACGTATAATCTCAAAAGTGAAAAAACTCCAGCGCACAATACAAAACATGGTCCTTCGAGCCGGATAGTTGTTATACACAATCCAGTCAACGCCGAATGAGCCAATCGCAGCATCATTCGAATTCAATCCAGTCAACGCCGAATGAGCCAATCGCAGCATCATTCGGATTCAATCCAGTCAACGCCGAATGAGCCAATCGCAGCATCATTCGGATTCAATCCAGTCAACGCCGAGTGAGCCAATCGCAGCATCATTCGAAATCGGACATCGGACTTCATAGTTAGTACCGTCCAGAAACGTAAGTCTCCATTATCATCCTTTGTTCCTTAGTTCAATATTGTCTCTTCTGTGCGTCAAAATGTCTTCGGAATTCGAAAAACTCATCAAGAAACGTGGTACAATTAAGGCACAATTAACGCGTTTTTTAACTTATCTCAATAATTTGAGTGAGGACTCATCTACAGTAAGTAAGGACGATCGCGCCTTACTTCAAAGCAAAGTAGCTAAACTCGATAGCATTTTCTCCGATTTTCGTAACATACAATACGAAATCAGTACTCTAATAGACGATTTTGAAGCGCATGAAGCCGAAAATGAGGCATTTGAGGAAAGATTCTTTAGGGCACATTCAATAGCTCAAACCGTAATTCAAGACTCTGTAAACCAAACAGATACTGGATTTACTTCTTCGTCGCAATCGCGGAACTCTAATAAAATATCCAAGCCACTAATCAACTTGCCTACTTTTGACGGTTCATTTGACAAATGGTGTCATTTTCGCGATTTATTCAAAAGCATGGTTCACTCAGATTCTTCACTAAGCGATGTTGAAAAATTACATTTTCTGAATACATCTCTCAAAGGTGAGGCGGCAATTATTTTAAATTCGGTTCCGATCTGTGACGACAGTTATTCGAAAGCGTGGAAACTATTAAATGAACGATTTGAAAATAAACAACGCATCGTTGATAGCCACATACACGCGCTTTTTAATTTAAGCAATACTAAGCGCGATTCGTATAAATCATTACAAGGTTTATTAGATAATCTACTTTGGCACGTACGATCTCTAGAGGGTTTGGAATTACCGGTGAAATCCTGGGATGCATTAATTATTTATTTAGTTTCAACGAAGCTAGATACTTTTGCAAAACGCGAATGGGATGAGGTCACATCTGATAACACAGATGATCTACCCACATTTGAGCAATTAATAGCATTCTTAAACAAAAGATGCAGGTACTTGGGGAAATCGAATTTAGGCAGCGATAATCAACAAGTGAACAAGGTTAAAACAACTGCCTTGTTGTCAACCAACAAATCGAGTTGTCAATTTTGTAGTGGTACCCATTATATAGCACAATGCGACGCTTTTTTGAAGCTGTCATGTAACAAGCGAATTGAGGAGGTAAAAAGAAATCATCTCTGCTTGAATTGTTTAGGAAAGGGGCATAACATGTCGTCCTGTAAGTCAAAATTCTCATGCAAGCATTGCCATAGGAGACACCATTCATTGCTTCACATCGAAGAAAATGTCTCAAACAAAATTACTCCTGACGCTCCCATACCATCCTCATCAAAAACAATAGCTGCACATGTGAACGCAAAAAACGATGTTAGTCAAGTTCTATTATCAACTGCATACATACGCGTAGCGGATTCACTAGGTGGTTGGCACGGATGTAGAGCACTACTGGATAGCGGGTCTCAATCCAACTTCGTCACTACAGAACTTTTCAAAAAACTCAAGTTGTCTAGTGTGCCGGCAAATGCCACAGTGCTGGGTATTAGCCAATCCAGTATCTTGTCAAAACAAAAAACCCATATTCGCATGCGCGCGAGAGCTTCTGCATTCGAGACTGCGGTAGATTGTTTAATTATTGATAAAATAACCGAAACATTGCCTGCCGTATCGTTTAGCGAGTTGTTATTGCATGTTCCTAGTAATATAACTCTAGCGGATCCGACATTCAACAAAGAAGGAAAAATAGATATGTTATTGGGAGCATCTATTTTTTGGCATTTATTATGCGTAGGTCAAATTAAATTAGGGCAAAATCATCCTGTGTTGCATAAGACGAGATTAGGTTGGGTTTTATCGGGAACCTTGGTGCACAAAGATACGCGGGCAACCAATAGCGTATCTTGTCACCTTGCGGTTAATTTACAAGATCAATTGGAAAAATTTTGGGCAATAGAAGAATGTGGTATGCAGCGTGAGTGGTCCATTCAAGAACAAGAATGCGAATCACATCTCGTTCACACCACGACGCGCGATAGCTCGGGTCGGTTCACGGTTAGCATTCCTTTTGCATCCAATATAAACGAGCTGGGCGAATCCCGCGACATGGCTTTGAGGCGGTTTTACGCAACTGAAAGAAGTTTGGAACAAAAGCCTAGTTTAAAACGCGATTACGTAGAATTCCTAAGCGAATATGAGCGGTTAGGGCATATGAGGCTTATAAATGACACAGAACGTGTTTCAACATGTCAGGGTTATTATCTCCCGCATCACGCGGTAATCAAAGAGACCAGTACCACGACAAAAACTCGGGTTGTATTTGATGCATCAGCTAAAACTACATCCGGAATATCGCTTAACGATATTCAGAAAATTGGTCCCGTTATTCAGGATGACATTTTCAAAATATTATTGCGCTTCAGACAACACGCGTTTGTCATGACTGCGGACATTGAGAAGATGTACCGTCAGATACTTATTTCTGAAGCTGATCGTAAGTATCACCGTATATTTTGGAGGCCGAGCCCGTCGGAGGACTTGAAATGCTACGAAATGCAAACTATTACCTATGGAACAGCGTCCGCCTCCTTTCTCGCTACGCGATGCCTTCAGCAACTAGCGATAGAGAACGATTCGCGATATCCTGAAGCGTGCAGAATTATAAGAAGCGATTTTTACATGGACGATCTGCTGACCGGGGCTAACTCAATCAAGGAGTTAATTCAGGTAAAATCTGAAATCATGGGTATATTGCACTCGGCCGGTTTTCACTTACGAAAATGGTTAAGCAATTGCGGCATCGAATCAGAGCACGCAAGTGAGGAAGGCGAGCTTCCTTTAATAAGTGATGGGGAGTCGAGAACGTTAGGGATTACATGGAATTCAAGTCTCGACGTTTTTAAATACGAAATATCTAATGTAAACACAGCAAGACGCGTCACAAAAAGGTCTATACTGTCTATCACTGCCAAAATCTTCGATCCTATTGGATTTCTGGGCCCTGTAATCGTTGTGGCGAAATTAATTATGCAAAAATTGTGGCAATGCCGGGTTCACTGGGATGAATCTATACCACAAGATTTGCATCACAAGTGGACCAATTTCTTGGAGGAAATTGCGTCGTCCGTAATAGTAAACGTCCCACGATTCGCATTTGTGGTAAATCCAGACATTGTTGAATGTCACGGTTTCGCGGATGCCTCTGAGCGCGCTTACGGTGCCTGTATATATATTCGTTGCGTAGAGAGCAAGGGAAACATCACAGTCAATTTATTATGTTCCAAATCACGCGTCGCTCCAATACGGCAGATCACGTTGCCAAGATTGGAACTTTGTGCTGCAGTTTTGCTTGCCGACCTCGTTGTTAAAGTGAAGGAGTCTATTAACATTCGTTTCGATGCCCAATACTTTTGGTCCGATTCAACAATCACCCTCAGCTGGATCAAATCCGATTCCTCGCGCTGGCAGACGTTTGTGGCCAATCGAGTTGCTAAAATACAATCGCATACCGATATACAACAATGGTTGCACGTAAGATCACAGGATAATCCCGCCGACTTGCTATCCCGCGGTACTACCCTTCCCCGCTTATCAAATTCGACCCTTTGGTGGCACGGTCCCAGCTGGTTGTCTAAGGAAAAGAATGAGTGGCCTATTGATAGTAGCGCGAGTAGTGCTCCACCAATTCAGCTTCCCGAATTGCGCAGCACCGTAATGTTAGCTTCCATTAATCCAGAATGCGATTTGTTTACAAGGTTCTCTTCTTTTTCTAAGCTGCAACGAGTCACTGCGTGGATATTACGATTTGCCAGCAATTGCCGCAGAAAACGGATTAACTGTCAACGCGGTCCATTAACGACAACAGAGCTAGGGCAATCTTTGACATCTCTCATAATGGTTGCCCAAACACAGGCTTTCGCCGCAGACATTAAAAAGCTAAAATCCAACCCTCCACAGGAATGCAACACCACCTTGCTAGCACTCAAACCCTTTCTTGACAGCAATAGCCTACTAAGGGTTGGGGGGCGCATAAGTAACTCTCATTTCCCATTTGATAAAAAGTATCCCATTATATTACCTAAGAAGCACTTGCTTACGAATATGATTATAATATACGAGCACAAGCGACTTCTGCACTGCGGTGCACAAACTGTACTGTCGTCCCTAAGGGAGCGGTTTTGGCCAATATCTGCGCGTAGCTCAATTAAAGGATTAATTCGTAATTGTATAATTTGTTTTAAAGCAGAGCCACCGCAGAGTCAATACTTAATGGGGGATTTGCCAAATGTGCGAACAACGCTTATGAGTGTGTTTCAGAATTGCGGAGTTGATTACGCTGGACCGTTTATTCTGAAAAACAAGAAGGCGCGAGGATATCAAACAAACAAGGCATACATTTGCTTATTCATTTGTATGAGTACAAAGGCGGTGCACCTCGAATTAGTTAGTTCTCTTAGCACTGAGGCCTTTCTAGCCTCATTGCGACGGTTCATTTCGCGACGCGGAAAACCCTCTAACATGTATTCAGATAATGGTACAAATTTTGTGGGCGCTGAAAGGGAATTGCGTGAATTGTTGCAATTGGCAAGGTCTGATGCCGTTCATGGATTTATCACGGAAGAAGGAATTACTTGGCATTTTTCACCTCCTCGAGCTCCTCATTTTGGAGGACTCTGGGAAGCGGGAATTAAATCCACTAAAGGTCATTTAAAACGTATATTACGCGAGAAACCTTTGATTTTTGAGGACTTTTGTACCGTGTTAACGCAGATAGAGGCAGTATTGAACTCCCGTCCTGTTTCACCCATGTCCGAGGATCCAAACGACCTCAACCCTTTAACTCCGGGGCACTTCCTAATTGGGCGTCCGTTGACTGCGTTACCGGAGCCAAACCTTTTGTCCTTAAACGAAGGACGGCTATCTCACTACCAAAGAATGCAAACGCTTGTACAGCATTATTGGAGGAGATGGAGCAGAGAATACGTGGGAGAACTCCAGACCAGGTGCCGTTGGAAGCGCAACAACCAGGTACTATTGGCTATAGGATCCATGGTCATAATCCGCGACGATGATCTGCCGCCTTGCCACTGGAAGTTGGGCCGAATCCTGCAGCTCCACCCCGGGAACGATGGCATAGTGCGAGTGGTTACTGTAAAAACTAGGTTTAATACGATAAAACGCCCTGTATTGAAAATATGTGTGCTGCCAATTCAGAGCATGTAATATAATGTGCATGGCATTTAGTAATTAAGCTTCTTTACATTTTATTTATTTAGTTATCTTTTGTATGATTATTAGTTTTTATGATATTGAAAGGCACTCCATACCATTTCAAGGGGGCGGTATGTTCGGGTTATTTTGTACTGTGTATTATTGTATTACTTTAGGTAAATACATTATTTGCGTTTGGTTGCTAATACCCGCTTAAGTCTAAGCTTAATCTCTAATTTTCCGGCCTTTATGGCAGATCGTCATAAAACTATTAGGTTAGGGGATAAATTGTAAACCGAAATTAGTTGAACTGTTTGAGGATATGAATAAAACTAAATTATTTTATTAGCCTGGAATTTCCAAAGGCTCTTCAGGTAATTTCGGTGACGAATGAACATGCCCGTATTTCATCCCTACTATTATAATGGTTAGTAGTGGGGACACTTACATATAAGGGTTAGATTAGGTTGTCTTAAAAGTCCTCTCTACAAATAAAAACACAAACAAATGTAATCAGATGTTATCCTAGCTACGTATAAACTCAAAAGTGAAAAAACTCCAGCGCACAATACAAAACAGTACCAGTAGTGTAGGAACATACCTATCTATTGTTCAAATAAACAAGTGCGAGGACAATAATGGTATGTTCGCGAAATTAAGTAACGGGGACAAAAAAAATTAGTGACAAGATAATTGGATGCAGGTGGGATACAGGGACTAAAGTGGACCTGAATCGTCCTGAATGTAAAGATAATTCTTTTTTATATATAACAATAAGTTCATAATACTATCGTTATTAAGTTAAAAATATTTGCCAAGAGTGGAACCAAATCGTCACCTAACCTCCAAACACCTAGCGGCAGCTTAATTTTCTACATATAGACCTAGTTGGCGTGAATTCTTCTTGAATTCTATGGCGACTTTCCTGAGATCAATATCTACGATTATGATGATTTGCTATATCGTTTAGGATTAAAATTATATCGTAGCATCGACTCTTCCAAAATTATAATCCAGGATCCTGATCACCCTCTGTCAACTCTTGCGGTAACTTCGTAAGGATAGTACTGTTCTCCTCAAAAAGAAATTGTAGTTGTGAAATGAGGAATATTATGGTTTAATCCAATGTTACTTGGACTTCAAGCAAAACGTTCGAGTTAGAGTTTTTTTCGACTTTTTTTTAAATTTTACACGGTTCCGGTATCCTACTAATAGTACACCGAGAGAAAAGATTCGTCCTTAAACAACTCCACCAACACCAATTAAACTCAACCAAGCTCGTTTGTTAAACACACTCAACACTCTATATGGTTAAAAACAACAGTGTATAATTAGTTGAACTTCTTGAATTGGATCAACATAAAAGGAATGTCCAACCAACCTATATTAGAATGCTCGTAAAAAGCAAAACATAGGATCAAAAATTAACACGTGTGCATAAGAAAATAAGTATTCTTGACAACGGGAAGGAAAATGAATACAAACGCCCATTTTGCAAATCTGAATATGTGTCAGAGTCAAGAGTAATGTTTTGGAGTACAACCGACACAAATAACAGATTTGATTTAACAAAAATAATTGAACTAAAGAAGCTAGCAAAAAGCTATCGCGTTCTGTAAAGTTGCAAATTAAGTCGGATATATTCGCCAAAGTGTTGAATGAACGCATAAGTGTGCAACATTTCGCGTCTGTTGAATGGATCAATTCAACACAGAATGACGAGCACGGACATAGATTTTGTGTCAAGTAAATGGAGTTCAGCTGCTTTAACGTGATGTGCAGTCCGCGACAATTGTCTGACATATTTGGTACTTTGTATACTGTCAGATATAAAAAAATCTTTATATGAAATTGATAAGATTATTTTTAAATATTTATACAAGCTGATTCATTTTCGGCCTTCACAATGCAGATCCCGCTTATTAATGGCGTTAAATTGTAGATTTAAATTCGCCAAAATTGCTAAATTTTGTGTTTGTTATGAACCTGACGGGGGACGTGGTTGGTAGTCTCTTCATTTTACGCAGACAATTTGGAGAAAGTTGCTGATGTAATAAACAATTTAAATAGGAATGCGGAAAGCATAGGCTAATGCATTTTATTAACAAACATTTTCGTGATATACCTCAAAAAATGAAATACTTTGAATCACAAACCATCCAAAACAGTTTATGACTGGTTTGCAGATTGAAGTGTATCGACATGTAACATATCGAGGCTAGAGGCATCCTTGGGCATTGGTAAAAGTAAAATGCAAACGACTTTACATTAGCATTTAGTAGTGAAGAAACTTTGCAGTTGTTGGATTCCACACAATTTAACCAAAGCTCAATAAATAGCTCGTGTGAGTTGGTGCCAAAATTGCTTCAAAAATTCAATCGCGGTGCTTCTACCAACGTAATTTGGGTATATTCATACGAACCAGAAATAAAACAACAATCCACTGTTTGGGTGCTCCAAAGTGAATCAAAACCAACAAAAGTTGTTCGTTCACGAAGCGCTTCAGAAAAATGATTAGTTTTTCTTCCGTAAAATTGGGCCTGTTGCTACCGTTGCTCTTGAGGATCGGAAAACACTAAACGCTGATTGATATACAACAATTTGTTTGCCTCAGGTCTTCGATGAAATCAGAGGAAATAGCAGACATCTGTCCGACTGTCGATTATTTAAAGGAGGATAACATTGAATTAATGACCCATTGCCCGTTTAGGTCTAACTCATTACTAAATAACTTTTTGCTGTTCCGTTTTGTCAAAAACAAATTGCGTGGTGAGAGGTTTTCGACACCGGAAGAGGCCGTTGAAGCATTTAAAAAGAATACACACTTCAGATTGGAATAAATGTTTCGACAACTGGTTTCTTCGAATGCAAAAGTGCTTGCGAATATTTTGAGAAACAATAGTGTTGTCTTTTTCGATTTTTCTTTTTCCGGAAATTTTTAGGGTCCCCTCGTAACGTAATTATAAATTAAATTGATTGACAAGTGATTATAAATTGAACCGGCTCAAGAGAAATTTAAGTGATTAGATGTTAGGAAAAGGGAATGGAAAACATTTTATTTTACCTAATCACGACGTAACTAACCAATACGATTTGAACTTGTTCAGTATCTCAGCAATTGAATGGAAATTGAATATTTGCAAATGGGATATTGTTAGCGTCAAAATGATTGTATGGTGAATTTCAATCAAGAAATATTCAGTTAGTAGGATAAAAGGAGGGCACCTTCGTAATTAGCTGTCAAATGTAGTTGTAACCAACATAAGAAATAATTGGAAATAATTTAAAAAGCAAGCATGGTCCTTTCGATTATGTTTCTTATGATATATTGTATAAATTACTTACGTATGATCTTGGCCACAAACAACATCCGTAATTTTCTTCCCTTCAATGCGCTCGACACGATTTACTATCGTGTTATTAATGTAGGATTTGTTCTCTACAATTCTTCTCCCGCATTGACCATAAGCATTATTTCCCAATATGAAAAGGCCTTCCTCGTTCGTTAAGACGGCGAGGTGGGCTCTTCCCGCTGATACCTTTGTTACTTTAACTCGTTTGGGTTGGCGGAACGGCAAGCGTATAGGTTGCGGAAAGAATACGAACTCCAGAGGTTTGTTGCCAATCTGTTGATTGCCGATTTGCGAATCTGTATTCAAACCGGTGCCGTATACTTTCAATTCGTCCGGCGAATCAACAGCGAACGCCGTAAATCCAAAACCGCATGCTACAGAAATCACCTAAATTCGTTATGTTTGCGCAGTCTTATTACACTAATGCACCCATATTCTGAGACTTTTTAATTTATTTTTTCATAATGTTCGTTTGGTTTTCAGAAAACAGTATAGTGTCCTACTTCTGGGAAAGAAAGAATCGGAGAATTCTCAAAATTTGCTGGTCTACTAACACCAATTGGGTAAACCTATATAAAATATCATTACATGTCTGTCATTTCCGATTATACCAAAAGATCAGCTTGTGTACCATCCTACACAAGCATAATTTGGAATTCCGCTTTAAATTTTAGATTGAATTTAGGATCTAAGTTATTTGGAAGTAGGTATTTACCCACAGTCTCAAATTTCTTAATATTTTTCACCTAAGACATCCCCAAGCCCCCGGCACTGAATTCGCTCTCCACACCGACGACGCAGCTACATATTCAGCATGTAAAGACGACTGACTTCTGACCAGAAGGATGTAAATCGCTGTAGGCCTGATATCCGCCGGGTTTATGCGATTGAAATTGGTTGTCGGCCGTGGAGTACTTCGGTGAAATACCTCGGCTCGGTAATGGATAAAAAAATTACCTGGAAGCACCACTTAACAGACACGAAGAAAATTTTTCTGCTTGCAAAACAGCAGCTAATGGAGGGAATAGGATGTGTAAGTTTGCAGAAACGAGTGCCCACTTATTGGCGGCGATGATACATTTCGAAAGTGATCGGACATACCCGAAGTTGTGTTCGACGAGTGTTAATAGATTTTTTAACCAATTTCCGGAATTAGAAAGTCTGTAAAAGACATATTAATAGCAAACAGCACCTGTTAGATGCGAAACGTGATATACCATATTATAAATTTCTATATGACTTTATCTTTATGTTGAGTGTGTGTAACATTCTACAAAATATTGTAGACAATGAAGAATTTCGAAGGTTTTACAATTTATCGCTGGTGAAAAACACGATTACGGATCAAATCAAGGCAGAGTTAAAAAATAAAAAAATATGGCTGACGGTGGATGAAAGAACGAATTATATTTTAAATGTGTTAGTACGCACTTTAAAAAGCGATGTGGCATCCGTGCCTCTTCTTTTACGTAATACAATATTACAGAAGACAAACGCGGAAGCGATAGCAGAAACTATAATAAATACCTTTGGGAAATTCAATATATCGGTAACTCAACTTGTAATGTTGGCTACAGATAGGGGTTCAAACATGGTTAAAGCTGAAAAGTTACTCGTCATCTTCACTTGCTTCATGTAATCTGTTTGCTCCATGCAGGTTATCTTGTAGCTGAATTTATTAGAAACAGTTATCCAAAAGTAGATCAATCAATAGTTCTAGCAAAAAAGTTCTTATTAAATCCCCCAAAATGCATTCGTGAGTTTAAACAGGCTTATCCACGCTTTCCTAAGCTACCACAGCCGGTATTGGCGAGATGGAGAACCTGGCTTAAAACTGTTTTATTTTATGAGAAATTTTTGCACATTATTAAACCGGGAATCTTAAATTTAAATCCGGAAGAAGCCCAAGCACTTTTAGTAAGCCAGCGGCCGGTTTCAGATGCCGAAATCCATACTCAAATAGAGCAAATTTCCGAAAATTATTCAATTCCTTTAGATACTATTTCGAAATTAGAGAACACCAAGCTTTTATTGCATGAAGCGCTAAATATAGTAGATGACCTCAAAGCCTCGTTAGGGTCTGTAGGCTTACTTATGTGCTATATCTGATCGCAGAAAGGTCAATATTAACATAGGGTACACGCGCTGGCGTTACCGACAGATGTTTTAGTTTATATTTTCTTGACGTTCCCCTCAATATAAAAACGCTGAAAATTGTTAAAAAAATGTTATAATTTAGCTAAATAGAAAGTTTATAAAAAAACTTTCCACATGAATTTCGTATGACAGGGCGCAACGTGGACATTGAACAAAATATTACTCCTGAAATGCTAGTAGATGTTCAGAAAAATACGAGGAATCGCATTATAGTTTGTATAGAGGAAAATAAAGCTCACTTCGAATAGATGTTGAAATTCTATGTATAAATTAATTTTTAGTTATTATTTTTAATCAATATCTTATATTCTGCTTAAAAAAGTACTGTTGTCTTGTCTTGTTGCCTTTCAATTCGTATTCGCATTGATAATCATCAATTGGTGCGCAATTTCGTCATACTGTCGTTTAATTGGAGTGTGTACCTCTGTTGGGCAAATGTATTTGCTTTTAGTGTTTCTTTTTATTTTAAATTTAAATTGTTAGATAAGTAAGCATAAGAGCTTAAAATATTAACATTTGAAAAAAGAAATTCCCAATACATATTCTTGCAACTTATTGTCGTTTGAGTGTATCGTCGAATGTGAGATCGTCCATATCGTTCGCGATACCGAGAAATATTTTATTTTGTAAGTGCATTAAATAGTTAATTAAATATGCTAGTAGTAGCGCAAGGTTAAACCCCGATAAGGGGGAAGATACGTTCAGTGTAATTAATTTTATTAAAAGTCAAGAGCTGAAATTATTAAATCAACTATTGCTAAAGTTGTCTCTAATGAAACTAAACTCTTACGAGACAGAATAGTGCAATTGGAGGAAAAAATTGAGAATATGAAGAAGAATTTAAAATTCGCTAATACTAGTGAAAATGTTCATAGCTAAATCAATTGCAGAAACTCATAACAACGAAAAATGTAGCGACTAGTTCAAGAATAAAGAGCGACTCCATATCAAAAGAAGAAGAATGGAAAACAGTAAATCGTCGGAAGGAATTGCCTGTCATACACGGATCTTGTAGTGAAATTACTTCGATTAAGGCAGTTACAAGATTTGTGCATTATCACGTTCTCCGTTTGGAATTTAACCACTGAAGAATTAGAACATTATCTGATTAGCAAGAAAATTGAAGATACCAAATGCCTGAAGATATCTTCTAAGCATCCAGATGAATACTCGTCTATCAAGGTAACTCTACTGGCCCGATTTGAAGTTATCCTGCCACATGGCGCATGCGTTAATCGTTTTTTAGCTCGCTTATGGAAAGAAAATATATGGAAATAACGAACGTGGATGTGTTATAAACATACAAGGTTTAGGAAATAAGATTCTGGAAATAGAGCTATTTACTCAAAAACAGGATATGGTTTGACAACAGTTGCCTTCGCATTATGGTAATTGATAATTGTACTTTGTTATAAAGCTATTGTAGAATTGGGAAGATTCACGGTGGTGTCTGTATATATGGGTGCGCCAATTTGGCATGTTCTATTTTGAACCTTGACTATTTATGTCACGAAGATGACTTTGAAGTATCTGGAGTCAAATATGATCAATATTACACTGTAACAATATTCAGATCACCAACAGGTAATTTTGATGTATTTTTAAATAATTTGTCTGAATTATTGGATAAGTACTTTTGTAAATCTTTAGTTATAAGTTTTCAAAACCTCTGGTTTAATTCCATCATAATTTTACTCGAAGCAATGCATATTGTTAAGGACTTAACATTTTATTTTTTGTTTTATTTTATTTTATAAATGTAACCATTTTTATTTATTTGAAAGTAATATTTTGTTTGTGTCTATTTTATGATAAATTGAATGTTTCTTTTGTTTTGCCTTGTATAAATTTATATATTTAATATTTAGCATCATTTAAACTCTAACGTGTACGCAGAAATTATACGTATTCAATGTAAAAATACGTATAATTTCTTAGAAAGTTCGCAAATATTTAAAATCCGTCAATGTTCTAATTAAAAATATCTCTAATAGTCATTTATTATATCTGTTTGATGAAGCTCCTGCTAATTCATGTATTAGATCGAGCGCTAGGTAAGGAATGTCCACCACTTACCGCCGGTAACGTACACTTAGAAGTTAGCGAAACTTCGTCGGAAGTCGTATGTACGAACTACCACGACTGCCTGCCTTCTCTCTTACGCTTGTGAGTCACGCTGGGACCAGACCTGCACTATCGTTGGTTTCTGATTTTGCCGCTTATACATGGGGACAGCAGCTCGGAGCAAGATAGTAGAGGTGGTGTATCAAATAAGTACCCGAAATAACGCGAGCGTTTGGGTAGCCGTGAGTTGTATAGCATCTCTTTGCTGTAGTGATCGGCTATTTGCTGCTGTCGCCCAACCAGACGCTCATGCTCCGGTAGGGTTTTGTGGTGGCCCTAGCGTTAGACATTGAATGTCCCGATACATTTGCGCACACAAAGAAGGAACCGAATTATGAAATCCATATAGTATGGTATTTATGTATTTGAATTTATATATATATAGATATATAAGGGAATTATTTAATAAATATATTTTATATATCTACGTACTGTGTTTAATTTGAGATCAATTCATTAAGCGAGTAGACACATAAGAATTACATGTAAGCAATTGGTTCTTTCGCTTCACAAGAAATATACACCGAAGCAGACGACTAGCGGCATTGTTCTTCAAACTAGGAGAACGTAACACATATTTAGACAATTTGTTCTCAAATATTGATGACTTCATATCTCACAATGGCTTTTACATCAGACCATTTTGGTTTCCTTCTAGCGTTTTGCAATAATTCACACCAATCTGTTTTGCGTATAAGTTACACTCTCATCATTGAGTGGCTTTACAGTACTTTGCTGGAGACTGATGGGTGTTTTATAATATTTGACACATATTTGAATTTAGATATAAAAATAAACATGTTCTTGTTCTATCACACGATCTATCGATCTATACTTTCCAATAAAAATCAAATTAAATCAAATTCTCGTAAAAATATTATTTGGTTTAACGATTACTTATACCATTTACGTGAAAATTTAAACTTTTCTAAAGCAATAAGTACAAGATATCCGAACTTAGTTACTAATGATAATATAAGAATTTTACGTAACAATTATACTCGTGAAACAAGAAAGACTGAAGTAACTGCATTTGATAATTATATAGCTGATCATAAAAACAGCTCTCATGCGTTGTGGAATGTCGTTAAGAATAAAAGCTCACTGGAACACAATAATCCTATCTTTCTGAATGCTAATGCTTTTAATAGCTATTTTGTAGAATATCTTAAATGATTTGCCGCCAACAAACACCGATTTCAACGAATATCTGCACAAGTCTATACCATCTAACGTATCATTTTCATTTCATAAGTTGTCCTTCTTGGAGATTAGGTGTATTATCGATAGTTTAAACAACTCTTCCAGCAAGGACGTTTATAATATTAATTCTAAAATTTAATAATCCAGTGTAGTGAGGCCGCTTATTAGCTAAAGCTTTGAAGCTGTAGCTGGTTGCACCCATTTTCAAAACGGATGATCTTAACGATATCAATAACTATCGCAATATATCTATTACACCAGCGTTTTAAAAAATATTTGAAAAAGCTTTAAAATGTCAAATAACTAAACTAAACAATTGTGTTTGGTTTTAGAAGCAAATGTTCAACTACTACTTCGAGGATAAATATTACACCTATGCTACATTTTTTCTGACCTCAAAAAGGCATTTGACTGTATTAACCATTCTATGTTAGCTAGAAAACTAGCACGCTATAATATGTCCACTAATAGTATTAAACTTATTACGTTTATCCTCAGTGATAGATTGCAATTCGTAAATGTCAATAGTATTTCTTTAGGCATTCTTACTATTAAGCATGAAGTACCTTAAGGATCTGTTCTCGGTCCCCGCTTATTTTTAATTGATATGAACGATTTAGAATATTGTGATCACAATGCAAATTTTATCCTTTATCGATCCTTAATCGATCTTTAGTTGACCTTAAAAAAGAAACTGATAGTATGAATATAAACATCAAAAATTGGTTTTCTGCAAAGAAGCTTAGCATTAATCTAGAGAAAACACAGACACCTTATTTACATTACGACCTTTCGAAAATGGTTCACAAAAGGAACCTGTTAAATTTGTAGGTGTTAAATCTGGATGAAACTCTCACTTGGGCAAGTCATGTTAATGCCTTATCCAAAAAACTGTCATCAACAATTTACTTGATACGATCTGTAAGTTCCACATTAACAGTTAATTCTCTAAAACATGTTTACTATGTCTATTGCAATCAAGTATGTCATATGCCATATTGAACTGGGGCCATTCGTTTCACACTAATAAAATATTTGCTCTACAACGCAGATGAATAAGGCTAATATCTGGCGTTGGATATGTGGATGACTACTGCAGAGACTCGTTCAAATCTTCGAGAATTCTCAAAACTCCATGCTTGTACATTTTTGAATGAGTTACTTATGTAAAATCCAATTTAAGTAAATATACACTTAATTCTATGATTTACGATCATTACACGGGACATAATAACAATTTACGATCAAATTTTCATAGGTTAACAAAAAGCAGAGACGGAGTAAGTTACTATGCTATTAAGTATTATAATATTATCCAAAACTCTGTTAGGGATTTACCGATTTCCTCATTTAAACATTTAAATTATTATTATTAATAATAATAAACAGTACAGCGCTTAAGAAAAATATGTACTTGCCATTGTATCGTAAACGTTCAACTAGCCTTTAAATACAGATATGGGAGGGTGCTTATTAAATATAGTTCAGATTTGAAAAGCAACGACATCTGGTGAAATAACGTTGCTCCTACGAAGTACGAAACACCTTTAGTATCTACAGGTTGGAAACCAGCTTAGTTTCCTGGCGTTTAACTACTGAGGTTAGTCCTTCAGGGGATGTTGTTAGAACAGCCCTCCAATGGTCGAAGCTGCTAAGGATCGGAAAAGAAAAAGAAAAAACCATAGTCTGTTCAGTATTTATTTAAAAGAAGAGAAAGTTAATGAGATTGTAAATTTATTTAAAATAAGAGCTAAATTTTTTAAATCCAGAAAATAGGTGGCCAGATACAAAAACAATTGAACCATGTAAATAGCGCAACACACAAATTAAAAAAACCGGAAGTAGACCGTATAAAGAATTTCTATGTAATTTAACGATGATGTTAAGTGCGTGCAATATAATACCGTTTGCAAAAATCAGACAATGTTCCGTCAGTTTTGGAAGGAATATAATCCAACGTGGAAACTACCAAGTCCGCAGACGCTACGTAGGCATTTGCCATCAGTGCGCGAGAATATTGAGAATTATGTGAAAACCGCAGTAAAAAATTAACGGTTGTGGCTAATTATAGCTGAAACTACAAACACTAAAAGAAATTCCTTAGGATCGGCTGTAGTACGGACAATGACCTTGAAAGGACCGTCGCACCCTTATTGGCTAGCCTAAAGAAGCCTGTAAAGATGTACTGCCGAATCTGTTCATAATATATTAGAACACTAGACAAAGCAAGTGTTAACGATGGTTACCGATGGTGTCGCGGTTATTCTTCGCACAGCTTAATTATTCAAAGCTGCTCAAGCGAATTTGCTGCACATAACATGCTTTACACCTTGTAGCAATGCTTTACAGCTTGTGTACACTGGCCATACTGTTTCGTTTGCCAGCCGTCCAGGTATACTTTTGTTCCATACATACGTCATGTGGAAAAACAAAATTAGCAAGGAAAGATGATTATTGCATTTTTGCAATATGTATATGCAATTACGGAATCACGAAAGCGATTCATTCCTTTACGTTGATGTAGAACATGTTAGATCAAAGAATAGACGATTATCGGGATAATTGTTTTGCTATTTTATGTGTATTAAACAGAACTATAATGCTAATTTGTTATAAGATATACATATATAAGTATATGGTAAAAAATTTGGGGTGATATTTTATAAAAAATGTGTGTCTAATTCAGACTATAAAACTTTGCGTACAATTTAACATGCATGGATTATGTATAAATGTCGCAAAAATGTTGTGTAACTTACAACCTACCTTTCAAACTTCCTATGTTTCCCGATTTCTTTTAGTATAAAATTCAAACACTTCAAAAAACATCATAGCACTATAGTAACTCAAGCTTTCTTAGGAAAATAAATTAAGGAAAGCTCTCTGTGTATTTACCTACTAAATACGTACAAAAATCCATAATGTATGATGGTACCGAAATAGGAATGTCCATCTGAAGTGTATAAAATATAGAATGTATTGCTATTACCTTGTCTACGTAATGGCTGGGTTAATTCTTCAATAATAGTAGGGAGCAGTGTTGGTGGTCTATACGTATGTTTTAGCTTGATTAATAAAAAAATGTAGCAATGTATTTAAAATAAAAAAGTTGAAGGCGATTACGAAAGTTTGGAGCACTCTGTATATTTGTAAATTTACAAAATACGCTGTATACGTACAGTTGGTTTCATGAAATACACACAAAAGAATATGGAGTTGCAAAAAGCATCGCAAAAGTATATGGGATGACGTTAGCCGTAGCAGAGGCGTATGCATATAGATAGGGGTATGAATGATACAGAGCTATACAGTGCAGTATTCCTATCGCGCTTTCCCCTAAATTTTTTCGACGTATATTTATATTTATTCTTACATCTTTTAGGTACTTCCTTTCTTTAGAATTTTTTCATTTTGAGTATGTTAATGGTAGCAAGGACCATGGCATAGTATGGTAAACAACACATAAGTATCGGCACCCTCCGCACCACACAAGTTTAATTTATTATATAGTAATATAATAAATTATGTCCGGGACGGCCGTTTCGAGGACACGAATGGTCCTCATCATCAACCGGTGACCGAATGATGTGAGAAATTTTTTTTTCTAAAACTAAACATGCATGTACTATCCCTACTTCCCAGAAAAAATATTACTGTTATAGAATCGTATATTTTTTTCTGTATAAAAGAATTACAGATCGCATACATTTACAGGAAAGCAATGAAAATTATCTTGCTCAAAAAATTTAATCAATTATAGCACGTATACTAATAGTAATGTACTAGGAAACAAAAATAAACAGTTATTCGAGTTATTCGTGGAGATAGCCAACCAAAATTTTAAAATAAAAACGAAAATGCTCAGAGGTGATAAAAATAACAGGATTGTTGGTATAATTCATTTCCAATGTTTACGGTATCAGTGAGCAGCGTGATGAAGAGGCGTATGGCTGCCTTTTTAATACATTTTTAATGCTTACTTTTACTTCGTTGTCCAATAAAAACGTTTGCATTTCCCACTCGCTCTGTGGTACGATGAAGAGGTGCGCTTAATTTGTTCCAATAACATCTGGACGTAACGAAACACAAAGGCGTGTCGCAATACAAATAATTGTAAAAGTTCGTGCAAAAATTTGTTTATCATTGCTTAAGCTAATTCGCGGGGCTTTCAACACTCGATAGAATTTAATTAATCTCACTTTATTCAATTATCTTGCTATGAAAAGTTTAAACATTAAGTGAAAGAATTGTAAAGAGACGCAACCATATGGGAGAATAAGGAATATATGTGCACCTTTTTCTATTCTCTCTCTAGACAAAAATATTTGTCCCTAAAGTGCAACCCTCTATAGATTTTTTTATAAACCTTGAAGAATGACTCACAGGCAGCTGGCGAATACCTACGAAATAAGGAAATGCATTATTTTTATCTTTGCAGATTTAAAGAACAATTGTATCTATTAGCCACTCGAGAAATTGTATATTTTTCTGTGTTCGGTTTTAAGAGGCAATATATCGTACACAGGGTTTTTGAAAAATATGGGTCATTCGTATGATATGTAAAATAAAACAAAAATACTAATTGGTAAATCAACTGTTTGGTAACATTAATTTATTTAACTGTAGTTAA
>CACRWH010006414.1:0-19460 GCA_902655005.2 Marronus borbonicus | reverse complement strand
CCACAGAATCTGCGAGGGTAGCATTCTTCGACTTCGAGGCCAGCACACCCAAGGCAATTAATATAAATGAATATATTTAATTCATTGGATTCTGGATTCTGTGGAGTAGACTGCATAATTCTGTAGAGGTCGATATAGCGATATAATTCGACAATCTCCGTGATTAGAGTATCTTTAATTAGATACTCTCATCCGAATTAGTTAGCTTGAACATCGTATATATACGAGAACTTGAATTACAGCTGCTACCTTCCACATAGGTGTACTGATGAGCTGTGATACAGCGAAACGCGTATACACATAGTGGTCGGTGGTAGCTGGTTCATTAAATATATTCATTTATATAAATACCAATTATTTACATTTTACGCGTACTCGAAAATCACGCGTGCTTATAATATTCATTTCGCACTTAACGTCAAATATAAACATTCTGAACTTAGATTCACAAGATATTTAGATAAGTACGTTTATATCCAACGGATATTTAACTTAAACGGAGAAATTGTAAGCGTCCACTGGTTCCTTTGTTCGCGATAGCGATTGTTCGATCATAGCCAGTTAAAATATGCCTTTCGAATTACAACTTAATATTGAATTTCAATTAACTTTCAGCATTCTAATAATAGCAATGCCATTCGAGGACCCATCTTATAAACTGTTTCTATGATTGTCTATGACTTTCGGCATAATAGGTAAATTTCCAATATTTAAAAGTAGTATTAGTATTTTTATGAGTATTTCTAGCTTGATTTCCTTACGAAGGATATTTAATTTATGAAATTATGACCTAGATACGACTGAACTTATACTGTGCCTGTTTATAGGGAAATGAAGATTTTAGATGTGAAGATAATGGACCAAATACCTGTTCCACTATGATCATTGTTGACTAGAGTTAGATGACTCCCGCGTCAGGCAAAGAGGAACCCGAGGCTATAAAAGGGGCTGAAAACAGAGAGAACTTTGTCGTTGACCGAGTGGACATTCTGAACTCACTAAACGCGGTGCTACCTTCGATATTCATAAATTGGTAACATTACAGAACATATATATATATCTACTTGGTTATAACAGGCTATTCCGTTAGCTATCATGATTCAACACTTAACTGCTATAATAGAACGGCTCACTTATGGTAGGTGTTGCTGTCATGGGCTACAGTAGTATAAGAGGTACGTTTTTATTTAATATACCGATTAAGCAGACACATTTTTGTTTAATACTTAATCATGCTGTTATTTTATAGTCCCCCGCAACCTATTGAATCTGAAATAAATTTGAAGTTTATTAAAAAGGGCGTCCAGGGCACAGCGCTGTAAATGAACTGGAGTTCAGCTACAATAAATAAGATCATTTATCACGGACAAACTAATTCACTTGTCAGGAATAAACGACATCAAATAACTGAATCCAAATAAAAGTTTATTTAAATCCGACATAAATGGAACCCCCTCTAATAGATGGACAGGGTTATTGTGTGGTCAGGTCATTTGGTGTTATAGGTCATTGGGCCTTTTTCCGTGGAGTACTCTCAAAAATTAAAGTATATGCAACAAATCTAGGCAACAATCATGATCTCAAAGCAAGAATACAGGCAGAAATAAGAAATATTTCGCCTAGTTTTAGAAAAAGTCAAGCGGCAGCTTTGCCTTACAGTTAGAATATTGCCAACAAGTAAATCGAGAACACTTCGAATATTTAATATCTGCGTTAAACAGTAACATTCATTCAATTAAAATATTTAAATAATCAACCACTTATATCATAAATGTTATAGGTTTGAAAGACTATGTAATAGACACCTGCAAATGCTTCTGCCATCCAACCATATAGATAAAAGGAATATAATCATGTTAAATATTTTATTGCAGTACATTACGTAACGCGTTCGCAAATTCCTATGTGTCCCCACATTTTCGGAATTCCTGCTTCTATCTGTATTTTACGCGCCAACCAGACGAAGCGAATTCCACATGCCGGTTTACAGATGTAATCCGCGGTAGAGGCCAAATAATAATAGGTACAGAGCCGCATGTCGGAACCTACGACGCTACAATATGGAAAACCGCAAGCGCGTAGAACATTATTTCGATTACTTTTAACACGTGCGGCCGTCGTTCTTGCTGTAATGCTCATAAATTAATTCGAAAACGTACGTTGAATAGAAAATTCCTCTAATTTATGTTACAGCGGTGAACTCGCTAAAATACTTGGCAATATACTATATGAAAGTATTTTGAAAAGTATCAAGCCTCAGCATGAAGATGGCGTTACTCGTCAAAAATATTCTGATAATATAATTGCGCGTGCGTTGGAGGATACTTTTGAAAATTTCAGTCATGTTGGACGTTCAGTTGTTGTTTAATAGTCGTTTGAGTCAGTGTTTCTACAAAAATTGAAAAAATCGAATAACGAGCCGTTAGATTTGAAAGGCAAAATCGAGATGAACGCTGTTTAAGGTCACACAGTGTAATTTAAACGTGGTTGTATCAACTTGGCTAACAAAAACTGCAACCACAACATCGGAAATGTTCATCAAATGGTCCATCTAACAAAGATTAGAGAGGTAGCAAAGGTTGAGGGTATCCCGCAAGAATTTGTTTTATGAAACAGCCAACCAAACCCCTGTTGAAGCTGTTTAAGCGAAATAACTTTGGCGTCGATTAGTAACGGTACATTAAATTTGAATACACAAGTACACTGCTGAAGCAAAGGGACAGTCGAAACAGTGGGCTACGAAGGGTGAATCGCCTGCGCAGAAATCGAAGACATCAGTTGGGAAAGTGATGCCAACTGCTTTTTGGGATAGTCATGGAGTTGTGTAAATCAACTACATTGAGAAAGGAAAAAATACGCCCCACAACCTGAGAAGCTGAAGGCATATGAAGACAAAAGAAGTTTAGTTTCAGATTTCGATGGTCGTCGTGGTAAAAAATTACGAATTGATGTTCCAATTGGTTCACCAACCTTCCTATAAAGTTTTGCTTGGAAGGCAGAGATTTTCATCGATTGAGGAGGCATATTCGTAAACACCTTCTTTGCAGAAGAAGATACAATTTGTATAAAACTATCCTTGTTTCAAATCAGCGTTGTTGCCAAGCCTTTTGACGAAATTTCTTCTGGGAATGTCAGTAATATTTATCCAATCTTCTGTCTCAGTGTTTTATTTTCGCATTCTGCCTTAGTTTCTATTTACTACTAACAAAATCAGATTTTTTATAAAAATTACTACATCGTTTTTATTACATTTTATAATTATTAATAATGATCGACCTAAAGATCATAAGATTACAGTACTTTGACACATAGGCCTGTAAGAAGAGGCGTCTGGACGAGAACTACTATGCTGGAGAAAAGCAGATGATCTTCCATGGATTTACATATTTTGCAAAAAATATCAATGTTTCCAAGGTGCTTGAGAACCAAGTAAAACACTGGGCAGTATCAAAGGATTCTATTCGAAAAAAAAACAAGAAAATCCATACACCGACAGACAAATAAGAATGAGAATGTTCTGCTGTCCACAAATAAAACAAGTCTCACACTGTATGATGAACAGAGGCAAGTGGCCGTTAGACGTAAGGTTTACCGTTTATTTTTGGGCAATATCCACCCACATTGAACATAATCTTAACTGTTCTAAATAGCGAAGAAGATGTATCTCATTTTACAGGAAGTATACTGTACAGATTATTGAGACATTGGCTGCTCTTTTGAAAAGGTTGGAAGAAAGGTAATGATGGGCCGTGATATAATCAGATGGCGCTATAAATATGTTCACATATCGAAATGAAAGGAGAAAGATTTTGTTCACAGATGAATTATGGTTGAATATTGTACATTTGAACAATGAGTTTAGCGTGAATATACTGTACCAACTTAGTATATCAAAGTATTAAACTGTCTAAATGTGACAACGCTTACTGCTGTTCCCATATGCGCAATACATAATTAAATTTGTTATTACAATAGAGCAGGTTATAATATAGAAATATAACTATTTTGCTTTCCTTTTTTAGCTCTTGAGATGACAAAAGCAATAAAACAAGAGCTAAGCAAGTTATAAATCGAAGGATATGAAAAATGTCTTTATCACGAGTGGTCCTATTTATAAATATCCTAGGTTTTCTCTGGTGTCGAAAGCACCGTTCTGCAGTTGCCAGCGCAGATTTTTCTAAATCAATTTAGGCGAAGCAACGAGACGTAGAAGTTTATTTGATCCTGGATTACATTTTAAATTCGTAATTGATTTTATTTCAAGTGGAATATTCATGTTTCTTGCATTCCATGTCAAAGAAAATCAGATCAAAAGGTAAACGAAGGTGCCGTTTTCTCAACTGCACGCTCTTGCCAATACACGTGTACGGATGTCTACCATATATACCTAGAACGAATGATGCGGAAAAGAGGAAGTTGGAAAGAACACGTCTTCGTTCGCGAATGCTGCGCCGGAGCTCATTTCTTTCGGAGTTTATTTGATTTTGTTATGTTTGAATGCGTGATTTTCTTTCGTGTATTACCTTCATCATGAATTTCCTTGGTGAGTGTCGGCTTTTGCCCGCGATACGTTGGCGGTTAAAGATGTTGGAAGTGTGTCTTGTTCGAGAGATTTATCGATCCGGAAGAGGGGCAGATGAAAAACGAGAAAAAAAGAAGCGGATGTTTACTTTTTCGCGAGCGTTTTGTGTGTAGCGGCTGAAATATTCTTCTTCAATTTTCAACCACATGCAAAATTATTATTTATCATGGCATCTCTTTTTAACTTACGTGGCATATAAGAAAATTATTATACATTGTATTAATATAACATTCCTTGACCTTTAATTAACTGCACAAAAATCACAAATACGGCACCAGTGGTTTCTTTTTTTTTCCTAAGCTAAACATCTTTTATGATCATTTATAACTTTCGTTAAAAAGACGCAAATCTCATCTGAATCTGATAAAATATTTCATTATTATACACTACCTAACACAATTTTACAAGGTTCTCGTTCATTTTATATTTCTGGTGTTTGCCGCTTCTTCTTGTAATGCTAATTATGATTACATGCTATAGCAGTAGTTTTTCTCAAATGTCAATATTTTGGACATGACTTCAATTTTCTTAGAAACCAGTAAAATGGTATACAGAAAAACTAACAAACAATACATTCAAAATCGGTTGGAATAAGTGCAAAAATTCAAAACTAAACTGCAGAACAGGTTTTCTCTTATTTTTTTTTAACCCCTACGTAGATACTACGCATTTTAGAACAGTCCCAATGCCCTTGACACTTTCGTTCATAAAGTGAATTTCCTAATGAAAGCGTTCGCCATATTTCTCCTTTTACATTTACTAAATTTGATCTAAGCACATTAACACTTTCACTGACATTTTACATCCTAGCGCATGGTAACTCTCTAAATTCTTCATCAACTGCATATAATTTTAATTTGTTTTTCGCGCAGAAACCATTGCGTTACCATTACCATTCTAAACACATCCCAAGTATTACGCTCATTAAGAGTATGCAACGACTCTCAGTTCTTGCGATTGTAACATAACTCGAATCTGGGATCCTGTCAGAATTACGCTTTCACTTTTGCCTCAGATAACTGGCGAAAAGTTTGTCTGATCAGGCTCGCAGTCTGGATAGCAACAGTGTTTAACAAGTCCAAGTTTGATATGGGATGGTAACACAAGTGGTTCATTCTTTACGTGTACCTGGAACCAATTCTACTCTTGTTGGCCATTCTTTTCTGGTGTAGTGTTGATCATTTGCCATGCTGTCCCACAGTCACAGGAAGAAAGAAAATTTGTTGTATCCACCTTGAAGCCCTAGAAAAAACTCGGACATCTTACAATAGCCACCTAAATTCCAATTATAACATTCTTAGTTCAGCTTTTCCAGAACACAATTTTTAACATTAACATTTTCATAAGTCTCTCTAAGAAGGGCAGAATAAACTAATTATTTTGAAATTATAATTTCATATAAATTACTATTGAACAATCTCCAAAATATCGAAAAGTGTGGACCTTCGGAAAAAAACAGTATATTCCCATTCACCTTGCTACTTTTATACAGAAGACTCCAAGAAAGTAATTTAAAAAAATGTTTATTGCGTAGTGTCATCTGTGGACGGCCAAATTTTTTAATAAGAGGCATAGCAATATTTAATGAAGTCCTATAGTTCCCCCTCCCTCATACTTTATCTATTTTATGTGTATTCAGCTCAGTGTGTTAGTCCTGAACATGCTAATATGAGCTGGGTAGCTTTCATTGTTTTATTTAATAGTATTTGTTACCTTGTTTCAAAATACATTGGTTATGAAGTTTAATGGAAAGGTCGAGATTTGTTAAAAAACTAGCAATGTGTTACAACGCGTAGTCTTACTGCTTTTCATTGAAATAGTATACGAGGATGGTGTGATAAATATCTATGCTAGGGAAAACAACACAGTTGTTTTGAATTTAGTAAATTTATTTTTGATGTAATTTTCTTGTACAGTACAAATCACGAATCTTTGCCGTTACGTCATACTTGTCTATGACGTATGCAGCGTCCGAAACAAATTCAGGTACACCGACCGTTGTTATTGTTACAACATCTGTCAAATTTCACCGTGTTCTTGTTAGAGCTATATTACGAATTATTAATAAGAGCACTTGTAAGTTAAACTTTATTTGTAATAAATGTATTACTATTTTTATGAAATGTATATAGAAATTACCATGCCAGGCCAACGCTTAGATCCGAGCTCCCAGGTGTTGGTATTTAAGTTGCTGCGGTACTTTGGAGCTGAGAAACGTAAGGGAGGCCCTCTAATATTTGTGAAGGTTGTGCATGAAATAAGTAATGATAATGTATATTCCTATATATTATGGTTAAGCATGGAATGAAGTTTAGAGAGTTGCTAATGCATTAGGCATATCTTTGAAACAGTGCAAAACATCAAACAAAGAAAGGAAAACGTACCACCTACTTCTGTTATTGCAAAAAATAAATGGTTTTATCAAAGATGCTTCTTTAGTATTTCCTTCAAAATCTCCGATTACCATGAGGAAATGAATAGCAAAACTTTCCAACGTTGGGTAAGGGAACGGTTAATACCTAATCTTGAAGTACCATCTTTGATCCTTATGGATAATGCATCTTACCATAGTATTTTGTTGAAAAAACAACCTTTCCAATCTTGGAGAAAAGATGATATAATTGAATGGCGGAACAGCAATCAAATTCCCTATGAAAGTACGATGAACAAAAATGAATTATTAGAAATTGCAAAACACAATAAAAGCTGTAGGTAATCGATGATTTAATCAAAAAGAAAGGCCACGAATTACTCCGACTTCCTCCCTATCATTGTGACTTCAATGCAATGGAATTGGTATGGTCACAAGTAAAAGGAAAAATTGTACTCGGCATACCGAGAAATTAATTACAGAATGGTATAACCGAAAAGCAAATTTTGATGCAGGTGAATTTTCATTATCTAGTCTTATTGCTTGTACAAAGGTACTGTTTTGTTATTTTCATTACTAGCTTGCTGCATTACTGTTATTTGTATCGCAATACTTGTATAATATCATTTAATATTTCGTTTTAATAAAGTGCGGATTATATTTTTCAAGCCGTGTATGTAAAATCACTAATGTTAATAAAGAATTGCAATAAATATAAGATACACATCTGTTCTGTCGCTTATATACTTCACAAATAGAGAGAGGTAAGGATGAAGCCATAATCAGCTAACCAGGGAGTATTTATTTATTCTTTTATGCTGCAAATACTTAAGTGTTTAATGAATAAAACAAAGCTTTATATATTAAAAATTCCATCCGCAAAACATTATCCTAAATTATGATCATTATAATATTCACATTTCACTTTTTATTTAAATTTATTCTTATGCAAATAAAAAATGTAAAACAAATGTCAAACATCAAAAGAAGTGATATTCTTTCTTTACAAATCTAAAGGTTGGATGCACCGCAGTAAACATTACGAAAGCTCTTATCTACCACAATTAGTTCATTAATACTTAAGAAAATATGGACGTATATGTTAACTAAATACGACGTACGTTATATGTTACTATCTCGCTTGTGTATACGTGTGCTTCCGATTTTTAAATATTACGCTTGTCTTCACTTTACCGATCAATCAATGACGTAACGGCAAAGATTCGTAATTTGTACTGTAGCTCTATACACTTAATCTAGGGATCCAAATAATGATTTGTGGAATTCTACAAAATAATCTATTGTTTCGGTAATGACTTCTTCATTTGACGTGAACCGCATGAATCGCTAAACCAAATTTTCAAGTTTAGACGAAGAAAGAAATCACGAGGCGCCAAATTTGACAAATATGATGGGTGTGGCACCAATTCGTAACACAACTGTCGGAATTGTCGATCAAGGTGTTATCATGATGGTAGACAATTGTTTCTTTGCTGGATGAGACATTTTTCGCTTTAGTTCAGTCACGAATCGGTACAATAAATAAACATAGTACTGTTCCGTGATTATCCTTCCCTCCTCCAAATAATCAGTTGCGTGTTTGTAAAAAAAAAAAAACATTTTTCGGACTGATCTTTTGTTTCTGGCGTATATTCATCCATAGTCACATAACGCCGCAAAAGCTCACTCATATTCCGCTTAAACAGGCTCTAACATTGCTTTGAAGTTATCACGCGATTCCGTTTTTGGTCAATCGTTAATAGATACTTTTTTAAGTATCAATAGACCAATTTTTTGTATTGCCGTTAGGGTTAAGACATACTGCTTGCCTTTCTTTTCTATACAGAATGCTTCATAATGTAGTTGATGCTCCATTTTTGTTAAGCAAGTTAGCATTTGTGGTTTTATGTTCGTTTGCAAGATCACTAATCGCTCGAATGTGTAGTAATTACAACCGTATTTGATATACCTTGTTGTTCTTTAAAAAATTATTAGTCACCAATATTAGCATCTTTGTTTAATGTCTTCAATTTATATATCATACATACATACATATCTACATACATACATTATTTTTGATTATTTGTACTTCTATTTAGTGTTGGGCATCATTGGTACTTTTTGCTATCGACAGTACTTTCGATAGTCAATGCCGCTATCGATAGTACCCGTAGCCCAATTGTAAACAAGAAACGTCAGAGATTTTCATTATATTAATGTTTTAACAATTGCTTCGACTTATTCGATAGCCGCACTGTCCATAATTATTTGATTATTCGTAACGTCTAACTATATGGTGTTTATTGCTCGTGTTATTTGTTTCATATGCGTACTGCGTATATTGTGCCTGCAACCTGCACACATATGTATGTAAATTATGTAGGATCTCAGATAAACCGGTATTATATGTAATACGTTGTACACTACTAACAATTAAAATAAAATACCTGTTAACCGTTTCTTCGCATTTACATATAGGCAACCTGCATATTACGTCACAATTCTTTCCATTTGAAATATAAAACTTTGAACTAAGAGCGAAATTTTTCAGTTTATTTTTACGTTATACAACACAGCACTTAAAACTATATCTCACGAAAAAAGAAGAGAAGTAGCGCAAGTTACAAATAAATAAACGAAATATGTATAAGTTAAAATTCAATGTAAGAAAGTAATTTAACCAAAGAAAAGATTCTCCTGATTATGTTTACATCTTACATAGTCTTATCGCTAGTACTGTCGGTAATGCCAACACTAAGTATTCGAAGAATAGTACTTCGAATATTTAGTGTTGGCATTCTAGCACTGTCTAAGAAATGGTGTTACCAACAATATTGCCAAAACTTTCAAAAAATTCCTCCGGCACTTTTCTTGTTTTAAACCCATAATAATAATAATAATAGGGGTTTACTAACTGCACGTAAGATTACAAAGAGTAATACATATAATAAACAATCTTAATACCTAAATAAATCAAACAGTATACAACTAAAGTTAATAATAAGAAGTAATAACTCAGCTAGCAAAGAATGAAAAAATGAAGCCGCGTACAATTAAAAATAGTAATTCGCCGCCCCGGCAATATGTAAAATGGATTTTAAACGTTCTTTCTTTGTACCTAAAATTCAAGGATTCAGGATGATGAGTCAAATTCGGTATTAAAATGGTCATTAAACGAAAATCACTTCAGTAACATAAAGGATCCTGTTGCACGTGCAAGAGTTTCGACTTTGGCCGTGCCTTAATAGAGTCAACAGACAGCTTATGTACGTCAGTACTGAGAGGTAAGTTTTGTTATATTATAAGTGGAATTGCCTTTGAATTACTTTAAACAATTTTTAAAACAAATTTTTTCTACGAACATTCAGATTGTGAACCTGATATCTAAACCTTACTTTATTAAACAAGAAAGTCAGTTTGTTATTTTGTAGTACGTTAATATAGAACAAAGCCTTGTGGAGTATACGTCTACTTTCCTTCTTGAATACTCCTGGAGTCTTCCTTCGTTCAAGGAGAGTAAACGATCTCGCCGTAATTAGAAGGAGTTAGATAGAACTAACAAGTCGCAGAGCAATAATCTCGTAGAATGGTCGAAAAAACTGCGGTTAACGTAAATTGCTTTGAAAGCTCTGAATGCTTCTTGAAGTATTTAAGTACTATCCATATTCACATCATATGCACTGGGAACTATGCATCGCGACATCACTTTTACACTTGGTAATGATACCAACCATAGAATTGAGCCTTTTCCATTTAGCATTCCAAAGAACACCCTCATGGAGCACGTGTTTTTCCAAAGGTGTATGTGCTACTTTTTGTTGCACTGTTGATTTCAATTATAAGTGGTTTTCTGGTTTCTTGATACAGTGAATCGTTATGACGTTAATACCGACATTAAGAAAGTGGTTTTCTTTTTCTTCAGTTAAAAAGAGTTTGTTTATTATCAAATGCAAAAGTAGCGACAAACCTACTTCTTTTTTGGCTAAGGACGCTGATGGAATCTCCTTTGTTTTCTGAGAATCAACCATCATCAATCACCATTGGAGTCTAGTACACCCCAGGGGGCATAATTCATTTACAGAAACTTACTTATGGGAGAAAAATCGTTAAAACAGCTACAGTTAACGTAGTTGATCACAAAGTGAATTTCCTAACCTTAACCAGGACAGAACATATGCGCACTAGAAAACAATTGATTATTGGATTTCTAAGACCCCAGCGTCACCTTTCAGTGTAACAATGATGAATTCTAATGTTTTAATATACGCACGTGAAATAAATTAAAAAGTGAAAGAAGATGCTAGAATTAATAATTAGAATCATTGAAATGTAAAGTAAACCAAAAACATCCCATTTTTAATGTTATAACTGAAGTTCGCCGTTTTTCGTGCGCTTCACGCAATTACCAGAGATCAGACAGGCTCATGTTTATTCATCTCATGAGAGAGGATTCATGTTGCTTACTGGTTTCCAGAGAGTCGGCAAAACATGAGTCTGTCTAGTCTCTGCCAATTTCGTGAATCGCACGGAAAGTGGCAAACTTTAGTTATAACCGTACATTTGTATATTGTTTTTACAACACTTTTAGATTAAAATCTCTTTACCGCAAATTTTTAAGTAATATTTAGCAACTTTTGCGTTACAATTACAGCTGACAGAGATAAAGATTTTTGTTTTTTTTTAGGTATACTATGTCGTATTCAGTTGTACAACTGAACCAAATATTTGAACATGTGCCTTATTGCATGAACGTACTTTCATTATAAGATGTAATTAAACTAGACATAATTTGTTGCAGAAGTATTCTCTCAAAGTAGAAAATAAAAAATATGATCAACTTAAACAATAATATTTAATAGCTTGTAGATACGAAAAATACTATTAGCTTGCTACTCGACCCATATTTAGTAATATTTACGAGTACGCTATAAATCGGAAGATAATAAAGTAAGTACTTTAGCCAATTTAATTTGACACTACTCTATTCATTAGTGAGATTAATAACCTCCTTAGTTATTAACAGAAAAAAAACAAATGAGTTATTAAAAAAAATATACTGCTTTATTAAACAATTTAAAAGTTTTGGGAATTATTGTTAATGAATATTTGAATTGGTCTTCTCATATCGATAATTTACATAATCATTTATCTAAAGTTTGCTACGCTTTGTATTAAACTCAAAAAACTTGTAATTTTATTATTCGTACTTCTTCGAAAATAAGATAGCCCTCTGAAGTTGAACGCATCTTTATTATTTAAAAGCAAGCCTTACGTATGATTTGTAATTTACAATACAGATATCTTGTCGAAATACCTTCAAGGATGAGAACTACTTAGTCTTTCATGATGTATGTATAAGTATATACTGGAAGTTTCAGCATTTGTATTTAAATATAGGCAGCATTTCAGCTTAAGTCAAACGCATGATTACGATACTCGTAATTTAAATTATCTATTATCTCCTCCGCATAGATTAACTTTATTTCAAAAAGGTCTACACTGTATGGGCTGCAAATTATTTAATCTACCGCAATATATTAAGAAGGATGTAAATTTTGTTAAATATGAGAAAAAGATTGAAACTTTACTCTTAAGCCACACTTGCTGAGCTTTTCTCATTTATACATATTTAACTGAATTATTGACACAGTAATACTAACCGTTATAATGTTAAATAATTAATCTTTCATTTGCCTTTTTTTATACCTATAGAAATAACAATTATTACTATTATTATCATTACTTTCTTAGAAATAAATTAAAACGCACACTTCTTTATCACATTTACAATAAAAGCTCTACTAAAGCATTCATAGTATACCTACTTACCTACTTACCTTAAAGTAGGAAGAAGTACATATTCCTTTTTAATACAATAACTTTTGAAAGTGTACAGGTTATCCACGCCGCGGAATAAAATTTGCTAAGCTAACAATACCCCATAATCGATATTAATAAATTGTAAATGTAGTATATTGTACGACATCTCTTGGAAAGCTCCCGAACTGACTCGAAAAGTGGGGATAGATATCGAGACGCCTCTTTGAAAGTATACGCCCCAAGGTGTGGTTTACATTGTAGTGGGGCTAGATTACAAATTAGCAGGGTGGGGGCAGTGTAATGGCTGCCAGAATCTGTCAGTCCGTAGAATATAATAAGAGATATCTTATTATCCTGGAGTCCTGGTGTAGTAATGCTTCTAATTTGGTCCCGTGGGAGAGGCGCTGCAAAGTTGCCTCTCGCCGGATCCTTGTCTTGTTCGACTTGGCCGCGTACACTCATTACTATGGATTTCAGAAATTTAATTTCGCTTTGATAAGTGATTAAACGTCACTTCCTCCATTGGTTTGGCGAAACCGGATTAGAATTTTAAATCTGCGAAACTTATTCCGTATCCGAAGTAGTAATGCCAATTCAATGATTTAATAAAAGACGTTCCTCCTATTTCAAAGATATTTTTAACTACACTCTAATTCTCATGCTTCGAAGAACTAACTTTGTTATGAATCAATTTATTAATTGCAACGATATTCTTATTACGACGCAGTGTTCTTACAGTAACGTCACTAACGTGCTAATTAGGCTATCACGATTAATCTGAAATTTTCTTAAACTTAATTTCAAAGCTATGCAATATATGTTGCACTTCGTCCTGTACCTAAATCACGTTAAAATTGACGTGTGAAAAATACTTTCAAATCATCGAAGGGTATTTTTCAGAGTAAAACATTTGAATTCTGTTCTAAACGCGTCTACATTCAAGCCATGTCATGTTGAGTTCATGTTGAGTAATTCAATCGCTATCTTACAAAGCTTCTTGAGAAGTAATACCTAACATGAAATGATACCAAAAACAAAACTAATTATATACACTAGAAGGACAAATGGAAATTGTTCAATATTGAAAAGCTTTGACCATGGAAACCTATGATATAATTCGAAATAAATACTTATTGGATTTTTGAATTTTTCGTGCTTTACTAATTTATAGAAAGAACATTATAGGACAAAGACCACGCTCCAAATAAATATTTTTGTCAACTTTATCCGCTCGTTACGAGTGAACGAATAATAACTTTTAAATCAGTTTTCCCTGCTGTGAGGTATGATTGCAGTCATTGTTTAAAATTATATTGAAACCGACAGACATCTCACAACTTCCAACAGAAAATTGGACATCTCAGGTATAAACGTTAATTAACGTATTAAACGGAGTTAAAGCAAAATCAAACAATGATGCCAAAAGTTTTGTTAAATCTAATAATTAGATTCTTTTTTACAACATTTTTGAATTTTACAGTTTCCTAAATCAAACCCTTGTATTTATTTAGCCAAATTAATGAATTTTACTACTCACTGTAATTCTTCAAGTAAGAATGTTCTTCGATGTCCTTAGCAAAGGCCCTGCCCTGACGTTGGATCCAAATCAAGCCTAAAATGTATTCGTTCTTCAAATCTTGTTATAATATAATAATTTTCAAATTAAAGGATCCAATTTATTCTTTAATGCAGATATACTGAGATATTTATTTGTAACTTTTAATCATTCGACGAACTTTGAAATTTTTCGTTTTGTCAAAAGCTATTTATTCCCTTCTTCCCTCGTTTTAGAGCACGCACTAATATGCACACCCAAAATGTCTATCACTCCTGTGGTGAGCCTGTATGAAAGGGAAGTTTCCCAACCGTACCGATCCCATATAGGTTAGTTAATTTTTCTCGAAACTATTCTGCAGATCCTCTTGAAGTATAGTATCCACTTCTTCCATTTACGTAGATTATTCGATATTAACTACAGACTCCGATATTTGCAAACATTTTTCTCCTCGAGTTTTTCCTTGTTACAAATGATTTTTCCAGTAATCAATAGCATTTTGTTTCCAGTCTAAAATTATAGTGGCTGTAGTTTTATCTAAACATAACGTTTCATCGTCCTCAATAAAGTCGTTTTGATCTTCGAGTATGGGGAATTGAACTTCCTTAACGTATTGTTACGTGCCTGGGTGCATTTTTAAGAATGCCAATGTTCATTCCAAAACTTATCTGGCATTCAACTTACGTAAAATCTAATGTAATTCTTGTTCTGGGCGATTTGGAATGGTCCGTTTCATAGAAGTTAGATGTTATCATTAAGAAGTGAATAATAGTTACTGGGTTTATGACTGCCATTTTGTATAATGGCAAATACACTAATAGTAATTGCAGGCATTCTAAGCAATCCTGCTATATACATACACAGAAAAGTAATTTCTACAGTACACAAGTAAGACTGAAGAAGAAAAATATTAGATGGATGGAGATATCACAACATCAAATGACTCTTACGGCTTAATAAAAAAATAAAATTTCACAAAATTCGAAAGCCATATTAAAAAACATTTTTAAGCTATTGGTTAATTTTTAATTTGTGAATTTAAATGAAAGCTTCATCATAAAAAATTTGTATACAGCACTGGTTAGTTTGACAAAATAATTCATATACCTAATAGTATTACCAATACAAATAGATTTTCTATTACGAACAAATTTCACCAAGTAGACACAGCAAACACTCTATTACCACGTGTGAACTTGAAATAACGAAACCGCAAAGTGCAGAAACATTCAGAAATGTCTATGCTGTAAGCAACCAATCAAATTATTTCGATCTTTCAAATACTGAATTATATCACTCAAGGTTATGTTTTAAAATAAGAAATTATTTTCTTCGCCTAAGAAACATTAAAAAAAAGAGTTTACTTCGACCAAGATTACCTATTATACTGCGCCTAGTAAGTATCCCACACACAAGAAAAACATTATTTGTATTACATAAATGGACCAAAAAAAATTCTTGCAATTAAGAAACACTATTCACTGTGTATAGAGCAATAATCTTATTTACTCGGCTTCTTTAATATACTACTAATGATTACGTTATTATACATTTTCGAATTAACAAATTAATACAAAGAAATCACGCGCTGCGCTTGAACGAACTATAATGCGGATTAATTGTCTCTCATCCATGTACAGAGGTTATACATATACCTATACGATAATGAATGCGATAGGTACACACACATATCAGCATTATTTTGTTCATACAAATTTATTACATGTACTTAGCGCCATTTTAAGTACTATTTCCTATTATGCAATCGACATTTTAGAATATTTTTGTAGTGGGCTTGTACCTTGTAACTTAAAAATCAAAAGTTTAGATTTTTAAGTTACAGTGTAGCGTAACCTCCATATATGTCATAGAGATCAAAGACAAATACTTTGATATGTAACACTAATTTTACATTTGTACCGGTAATTTTGTATTTGTACCGGAAGTATACGCTCAAAACTGAATATCGATCTAATAATGCGCAGGGTTTTAATCCCCTCAACCTGTTCTTCCACAGAATAGCAGTACCATTACCAATACAGAATCCATTTAATTAATTTCGAATTTAAAAAATACAATTAGTTTTCCGATTGGGAATTTTGTTTTGCGCATTAAAAGTTGTTTACTGGACTCTTTTCTTTTAAACAAAAAGGACAAGGATAAAAATTGTTTTAGGGGAATAATGGGAAAGGACATTCAAGATTTATTTGAAAAAGTCAACATCTGCAGAAACTGTTATTTTTTTGGAACTGTGCATTGGACAGATGTGATTTTCGCCTCTTAGATTAGGCATAAAAAGACTTAATATACACGCGAGTCTGTAGTTAAATTGCTAATGAAATGCGTACAATATTGCGTCAAACTGGTGTGAGATGCTTTTATTAAAAAATTACTTATTGTAATGGGATACCAAATACGTTATTATACATATGCAGTATGTCCCCCGATTGAGTTACAAAGAGGAATCAACAAATTTTTATTTTCTCAGAAAAAAAAAATCACTTGTTTTGTGTTTGGGGCTTTCAGGTTTTACTTGTGTTCAAACCCTAAAATCCAGCATTAGGTAAAAACGTTACGTTAAACAAAAAACATTTATTTAAATAAAGTATAAAAACATTATTCAATTAAAGCCGTCATTAGCTCACAGCTCAACTCAAATCCTAAATTCTTTACAGCTTGTGTACTTCTTGAAGATTTTATGACTGCATTGGTGCCTATTTTGTGTGCTTCATATGTTCTATGTTCCAGTGGTTCAGCATAAGCAAGTCTTCCCCAAAGATAGAAATCTAAAAGATCTGGACTGAGGAGTGGGCATGGATTAGGACCATTCTTCCTGATCCGCTTTACCCAAAACTCGAAACTTATTCAGTCTCGTACAGTTATGCAGTTATGAGCCAGACAACAATAAAGTTGGAAATATGCAGAATTGGTCACTAAAAAATTTTGTAAAATTTCCAAATATGCGCCTCGGTTTAAATTTCGATCCAAGAAATAAGATCCTATTATACCGTGGAATGTAACGCCATACGTTAACAATTCTAGAATGATGACTTCGAGTAGGAAGAGTAAAATGCGGATTTATTTCACTCCAGTATTTGCTGTGCAGTGCAATGTATGAAAAAAGTAGATTCGTCTAAAAATGCTATAAATTTGTGGAACTCTCTATTTGCAAAAATTTAATATTCAATCCACAAACAAACATCCAGACGTCTAGCTTCATCATCTATTTTATAGAGTTTGTCTAAACTGCAGTTTACGAGCCATTAGTTTATCTTTAAAGATTCTTTGCAGATGTGTTTACTAATTTCTATCTGTAATGCTCTCCTCCTGAGAGATGTTCATCAGAGAAACCAAAAATTACATTTTTCTTTCCTCTCTGTAACCCAACCGGCGGGCTTACTGTACAATCATTTAATTATTATCCATTTACTGCCTTTCTCCAGTTCTCTTTTCTATTTTGTGATATTGCTTTAGCCTCCTTCCATATAAACTTTCGTTGTTTCAATGCTCCATTCACCTCTCCATTCTAAGTTTTGCTCTCTTTGTTTTATCTACCCTGGCCACCTATACTATTTTAACTTGCTTATGTCAACTTATTCATTTTAATTTTGATTCTTGTAAACGTTCCTGAATGCTCGCAGCCTCTAGTCCATTTCTAATTCTTTTATTCTTTATTTTATCTTTTAATCTGACGTTTACTGTTCTTGTAAATATTCCATTTGTTCTGTTTGTAATTTTAATTATTTTTTCTTTGTAGTAACTCAGAATTCACTTCTGCAGAATATATTCTCTAAGTTTGTCCTTCTGTCAATCTTTTTTTTATTTATAAATTCTTCTCACATACTGGTATAATTTTGTGGTCGCCATTATTTTATAATTAATTTCTATTTCGAATGTTACTTTTCTCTCAAATATTGTTCATATTCTCTACTTGTTCTACTACATTTATTTATTTTTATGGTTGCTTTGATGTCTGGATGCTACTAGAATTTTGATCGTTTTTATGCTTATTATCATTCCTGTTTCCTTTAGAGTTTTTGTCCAAACATAAATATTATGCCGTAATATTTCTTCGTTGTTAGTATAGTTAAGTATAATATATCATCAGTAAAGACACATTCGCTGATCGTTATGTTAATAAGACAGTTTTCTTAATGTCATTTTTTGGTCTGTATATTACTTTCGTTTTGAGTCTCTGGCAACAAAATTCAAGAAGGTACATGTAGGGTCTAGTAGGATACAGAACATAGCACAATTTACGCGCATCTCCTTAACAATTTAGAACCTCATCATATCTACAACGTCCTTTTATACCAAATCTAGGCACCAAAAATAGCATGAACTTTCGAAGAAATAACAGTTTCTGTAAGTATCGACGTTTCTGAAGAAATCCTGATAACTCTGAAACTCCACACAATTCAAAGAAGATTCTAAAAGAGCAATAATAACAAGCCTACTATTACTACTACAATAGAAAATAGGTAAAATTGCTAAATTTAACGCTTGTTGAGAAAATAGACTTGTGTGAAATTACATTCTTGATTAAAGAAAAAAAAACAAAGACATTTCATCTCCTTCTTTTACCTCTACCACCTTTACTTGGCCTTAGAGAGTCAGTCTTCTTATTCCTTACTGATGTCATATTGGATTTTGGCTTCGTCAGAAAGAGTTTTATTTTTTGATTTCAACCATGTATAACATGTTAACAAAAGTTTTAACATACGAAGATGCCAAATTTACATAGATGTTGTAAAAACACAATTTTAATTTACCAAACTCCTCCTAACATAAGTTTTCGGTCAAGTTTCTACCATGATCTGGAAAAATTGTACCATATGGCTGTTGTTGTTCTAAATGCAATTGTAAATACTTGCATTCGCTATTCTTCTATTTCGGTTCTATGAATAAAAGATACTTATTGTGTCTCGTTTCTCGTCGCAGATGAACGACATTTGTATTTCAGATGAACAATAATTGAAATTTTTATATTTTATCTTAGAATATATAGAAATATTTCATCTTAGAATGTTATTGCGTAATGATTTTCAAATAATCATTTCCGTACCGTACCATCTTCAAAGAATGTACTGTGTGTCTGTAAAAGTTGGCAACAAATTGGAAACTTTTTTATT
>CACRWH010006413.1:0-19497 GCA_902655005.2 Marronus borbonicus | reverse complement strand
TGACATCTGCCGGAAAAACCGGAAAGGAATTACCGACACACCTGGTACTTCCCAAATAGTGCGGGTATTGAATAAGGTTGCAGAGGGGAAGAGTGCTCACCTTATCGTGGCAGCCGATTACAGGCTAACAACACCAACGGGTAAGTTGACATACTGTAGAGGGGTAAACCCTGCGCGAGTAGCAGTGCTTGCCAAATCATTCCACAGATATCTACCCTTGCCCCGATTTATTTCTAGAGACTTAGTTGCAGTAGAAGCAGTGATACCGAGAGCAGGGCAAGAGGTAGTTATTGCCTCGTTATATGCACCAACGTTAAGACGCATGATTACCTGGGTCCCCTTGGTGACCCAATACAACTCAAAGACTTGCATGTCACAAGAGAAGGCTATGTTAAAGGATATCTCAAAATTCTTGAAGATCCCAACATAAATCCCCTGGTGTACATTGCAAAGGGCACGATCTCTGTGCAATACAATTTTGACCAGCCTTATAAGATGATAACTGAAAGCCGTACTGAGTGGGCATCCGGCGAGCCTCAAGGCTTGTTAGAACACGTATCGGCATTAGTGGCGCTAACTATCATACATACAGGAATGCACACCAACATATTTCAAGCAAACTCTGAACTTGTGCACCATAGAGAATCTTGAAACAGAGATACGAGGCACAACTATAGACATATTCAGTGACAGGCAGGCAGTTCTAAAGGCTATTAAGAGCTACACATACATGATTGGATACACAAATTAAGGCAGTTGGGACGCAGAAATCATGTTACTTTGCAGTAGGTCCTAAGCCACCAAGGGATCGAAGGAAACGAAAAGGCAGATAACGAACATGTCTTACTGGTACTCACTGATCCTAACCCCTTCTGTGGTCTCCAAAAGAAGACATACATGAAAGAAGACATGGAGAGATAATCAAAGCGCCTCATATTGAGAAAGTGTTCCGTGACAAAAACAGGCGAAAGCACTTTTGTCAGGCTCGCCAAAGGCAGCAAAAATAGCGCTATTGTCCAGAAAATGGGACTATTGGCGGGATTTCTGCTAGGTCACGTATCACTTATTTAAACAAAGAAAAGTTGACTAGCCAAGAAGATTTGGAGATAACAGAACACATTCTATGCAAATGTGCTGCCACCAGTCGTACATGATATCAACATTTCAGTAGGCCATCTCTTGCAGAAGATATTGAGGCTTATAAAAAGTACCCACTTATTCTAACACACACTAGGGCATGCTGTTATAATGGATCTATCTAGGTCATAGTGACCAATGGCATCTGTGTCATCGGAGGCCCAACTATAATAATAATAATAGTGAAACGTATCAGAGAAATTTTTAATGTGTATGAAAAACATAAAAATTACCAAAGCTTTACCTACATTTTCTAGATCATTTAAGTCTTTTCAATTTTCCAATTCATTTGATCTAATTCATTTGTTTGTTTATTGTAAAATATACATACATGTTGCCTTTTATAACCAATCTCATCTATTATCGGTCTCCCATTCAGACATACATACATATACCCGCTGCGCTTATTTTATCTAAAATATCCCTACTTGTAAATATGGTATAATAGAAACTAGAGCAAAGAAGTATCTAAACCGTTTTTCTATACCAAGCGATTATTGGTAGAACACAGAGAATTATGTTTGTAATACTTTTTATCGTAACAGCCATGCAAGTGGTTCAGTGCGATGAACTTGATATTGTTGGTAAGTATAGTATAATTTTTTTACATCCGGACGTGCGGAGAAATTCTTGAGATATCTTATATTTTCAACGTTGACTTGTATTGTTTACTAGATCTATTAAACAAATCTCATTACCCGAAAGTAGAAGAATACCATACAGGAGACTACGTCCCGCCGAATTGTAAAGTCGTATGTGAGAGACAACGGTGTATATTGGCGTGTATATATAAATAATTGCAAACTGTGAATATTAGTAGCTGAATAATATAATCATGTTCACCTGGGCCCATGTATTTACCAATTAAAGTAACATAGGTATGTGTGACTGTATGTGTGACACAGTGTCTACTGCGTTGGGCTATTAGTCTCGGTGTACCGGATTCGAGCCCCAGGCTCATAACCCTCAGCTTCGTAGCTTTTCTTACTTCAAATTGGGAGAATGTTAAAGGTGAACATCCTAAGACGCTCTGTGTCATATCTTATGGGCAGCCGATGCCCCCTATAATGGTATAAAGTATTATTATTGACCTATCACGTAATAGGTAAGTATGTATTTAAGTAACTATAGAAATAGGGAGTACACATGTACATGGGATCATACAAAATAGCGTGATAGTGCAACCTTGAGGGAACTTGGGGAGACAAAATTATTATGAACATTTTTGTAGAAGTTAGTTAAATAAGCTTCGGTTAGTTAGAATTTCAAAAGAACTTCAAATAAAATATGGCAAACACTGATTTCCCCGTTGTAAATCTGCACGAATCCGCTAATAAGTGAATTCTGCAAATAGTTGGTGTGACAGAAAGTATGCCTCATGTTAAACATCTGAAAATGTTGACGTCCCACCGTTTACATATAGGGACAGTTATACAATCCTAGAAGACTGGGACGCGCGGTATGTGCATGAATGGCTCAGTGGCCCAGTGGTAGAAGGCCTTGCACACACTTAAAAACTCCTCAGGTTAAAACAAGCTTTGAGTTTATATGTATAGCGCCACTCAAATGCTTCAAAGAAAGTTTTCGAATTTCGCAAACAAGTTTCACAACCGTACGCAAAAGTGAATTTGAAAAATTACGATTATCTCCCCAGCATTATAAAAATCAAAAATAAGACGTTTAGGTATGGGCTGAAAATATACTTAATGGAGAGAAGTTTGAACGATATAGAAAACATTGTTCTAGATGAAATAACACAAACTGTATAAATTTTGCATCGCTGTTCCATGAGCTATTTGATGTTCTGTTTACATTATATGACATAATGACACATTTATAATAATAATAATAATAATAGTCTTTATTGTCCAACAGTGAATACCATTTAAAGGACAAAATAAAACAATACAAAAAAGAAACAATGCAGTGCCATTAGATGCCAAGATGCCAATAATACAATGAAAAATAAACATAGCTAGTTGTTTAAAAAGTCATTACGGTGGTCATTAAAATCTTTCAACATGTGATGTACAGCGATCTAAGTAAAATGTTTGTCCTTGCTCTTGGAACATTTAGGAAAGTACATGAACGAGTGTTACGTGCAGGTACATTAAAGCTAAACTGTGAAAGTAAGCTCGGTGTATCAATTTTATTATTTAGTAAATTTAGCAAAAACACAGCATTGTATCTACTACGTCTATCAGAAAGTGACAAAATTGTGTTGCGACAGGAGTGTTACATTGTCAGAACCACGTTCGGGATAACTGCCAGATACTTTAAATGTTAAATATTTTAAAAATCGTTTTTATATCTTCTCAATCGTAAGTTGCTGGTACGTATAATTTGGATACCAAACTAGAGCATACTCCAGTTTGCTTTAAACTAAAGAGAAGTTTTAATTGCGAGGAGTTTATTAAAGTGACATGATCTTGTGACAAACCCAAACAATCTGGAGGCTGACAAGCATATTATCATTAGTCATTAAATACTCAAAATAGTAATTGTGAACCGTCACTAATGCTTTGAATTTAATCGCAGTTTTTCCTGAATTTATTTATGAGCAAGGTATAGTATTCTAAATCAGATTGAAAGACAATGACAGTACATGGTTCAAATTTTAAACTTTGATAGGAGTAATTTGTAATGTTTCGATAGTTGCTTATTTTCACTGCAGAAAACTGTCGTGAGCGTAATTCAGATGTAGTTTTAAATTTGGCGCCAGTAAGAAATCTACGGCAGCGGATGCAGTAGAGCAAAGACATAAAGAATATTGAACAGTGGCGGTGGCTAACTTTTTAGCGAGGATTCAAAACAGTAAATAAATATAAGAGTAATTATAAATGTAAAGAATCAACAAACCTAAATATTTTAACATTTGACAAAACAGACATTTTTAAAATGAGAAATTGAAACGAAGAACGTAAACTTAAGTATCAGGAGATTGGCTATCTATGAAGGTAGTAGTAGAATCTAAGCAGCGTGATTTTTCTTTCAGACTAAAATTTCTGTGATGTGGCTAAATGTCCTTGGGACCAAGAAATCTTTTGTAAAATGGTTGTAGTCAATTTAGGAAGTTGTTAATTCACGGTCAAGAAATCTCATTGATGGTGTTAAAATATATGTAATAGGAACAACAAATGCATTGCTGTTTTTATGGATTTGAGTAAAGCTTTTGATATAGTGGACCATATCATTTTGCTGGACAAACTCTTTTCGTATGATATTCGCGGAAGACCCTGGAAATGGATAAAGTCGTATTTGCAAGACCGTACTCAAATTGTTGAATTTCAAAGTATCATGTTTGTTGCTGTGTATGTTGTTCCATTAATGTTCACATTATTTGTAAATGATCTCCACAACTATCATCATTGAGTAATATAGTTCTATATGTGGATGATGCCAGCTATCTTTCCTGTGCGGATTCCAAAGCAGCAGTAGTCATAGAGTACCGTCCAAGTTTTAGAACTAGTGTAATAGGAATAAGCTACATCTCAATTTAGATATTATTATTTTTTTATTAATTTTACACCTGGCATCAGTAAAATAAGCTCCCGCTTATTTTACTGATGCCAGGTGTAAAATTATTGTTGAAAGTAGAAAGAAAATCTATACAAGTTCAGTCAACTAAATTCTTAGGGCTTTACGTTGAGGATTGTCTAAATTGGAAAACACACGTTCTCCATCTCTCTTCCAAGCTATCTTCTACCTGTTATGCTATTTACCGTCTTCGCCAGATGACAAATGCGGATATCTCACTTCATTTTTACTATGCCAATTTTCACTGCAAAATTTCCAATGGTATTGCTTATTTGGGACGTATCCAATTTTGCCAAACTATATTTATACTGCAAAAATGCAATACAATATATAGTTGGGGCAAATAGAGTAGAATCTTGTAGGCCACACAGTTAAACGTAACATGTCAAACTTTTATTGTCATTTAATGAATTGTTGTCATGAATATAATACAGCTTTGCTATCCGATACATAAACTTGAGACGTTTGAAAAATCTCCTTATTACATGGAAATTAAATTATATAATAGCATTCCCCAATCGCAAATATTAGAAACTTCAAGAAAGCACTCAAAAACTATTTAATAAAAAATGCATTACACAGTGAGTGATTTCTTAGATTCTACTTAGTAGTTACATTTTGTATCAATTTAGTACTCTGTTACTTGGTTTCATGTTTTTACGCCTTATTGTTTTTGAATATTGTAAAATAGGATTAAGGTACTATTATTTTCCTTAGATCTTTTGTTCTACTGTACTGAGTTTTATGTTGACTTTGTCTTATGCCTCTTTGTAAGGTCTAGTAGACAATAAATATTAGACAACATTAATACATCAAAAAATTAAATCGGGGTTATTCAAATAGTAATTAATTGGAGAAACTTCCGTTAATATTTAACTTTAATACGAATTTGGGAATAAATGAATAAAAAATATCTAATTATATTAATTAAGGCATATAGTAAAACAACTCTGGATATGAAAGAATGAAGAATACTGTGCGCTTACCTAGATTTTCCCAAAGCAAGAAAAGGATGAAAATGGCAGAAGATATGAAACTTTATAAATTACTTGATTACTCAGGCCTTGTTCAAGAGGAAGTGTCGAGAATTTAAATATTCGATGATTTGAAATTTTAAATCTCCTATATTAAATCATTTGGCAAACATTAGGCTTGTTAAAAACCGTCTCTTTCAGAAACCGGATAACCGTCCGGTGCACTATCCGAGTACTCGATTCTAGAGCCGGATATCCGGACGGACAAGCGATCGAATGGCTAGTAGCTAGCGAAACTGATACTAAGAAGCTCATTATGTATGTGGTTCCGATTATTATTGCAATTTGTTTCAAGATGGTTTCTACCATCTGTAACTAATTAAATATTGTTTGAAAACTTTAATCAACATCCCCTCAAACCTTCGTGGATATTATTAAACAAAATTATTGCAGTACTGAAAAGTATATTTAGACGTACATGCTGCAGCAGTTTCATTCAATTGTCCGATTCATTTACTGAACGGTTATAATGTCGGCTGCGTGGTTTTTGAAAAAGAATCGCTTGAGTCGCGAAACCGGGTACCTGAAAGCGGATACTGGAAATCGGGTACCCAGAAGTAGAAATGATGCCAGAAATTTCGAATATCCGGGTACCCGAAACATGATACAGTGTGCAGTTATGTGCAAAAATTAGTTTATACGTAGTATATAGCCATGTAAATGTAAAATTCTTCATTGTTTAAATATGAATTATATATCAGAATACTTCCAGTTTCAATTACTAAAAAATCGACTTTCTAGAAATTATGGAATTTATCTAACATATTGTAAATTTTCTAAAGCAATCACTGAATTGTCACACACGCAATAGTAAAATTAAATTTCCTTTTCCTATTCGTTGTATCAACCACTTTAAATGGCTCTAAATAGCCACTGTATTCTTTTTATGTAATTGTTAAAACGTGTGTGACGAGAAACTTTAAATTGCTCGACGCTTTTTTAACATATTAATGTGATAGCGTTTTACAGCGAAGCGATTTATTATTTTCCGGGGATATCCGTACCTCATATATGAATTTAATTGCATTAGAGTTTCGTATGAGCAAAATCTACGAACCGGTGTTATGATAATCTAATTTTGTTTACTAAGATACCAGAATTTGAGGGAACAGCGTCAAATATCCTATTCAAAGTCTATCCTCGATAGAATCCAGCAAATATTGTGCCTTTGTAATATATATTCCCTGGAAATCCTGAATTTAGTCTCACTTGTCGGCGAATTGAATTTATCGCAGAGCGCCGTGCGGATACGCAAACCCAGAGAATTTCTGTTTAATACTACTAAAACTTATCCTATTGTCGTTACAACTGCAACTACAATATAAAAAATGTACACACTACGTTGTAATTCGTATATGTGAAATGAAAATGTACTCCTTTCACATAGCCTTCTATACCAGTTTGGTTTAATTAAATTCATTCTGTAATTTAATTACTTCAATCTCTCTCATCTCTCATTGTGTTGCAGTTAAATGGAACGAAGCACTGCTTTAGTAAGTACCTGACAGCTGTAGCTATGTACGCGCTCAGTATGTACAAAGTGTATGCAAGTGAAGTTCTTTAGTCGAGATAAAGCGATCACACAAATCCCAATTGCTCTAGTTCTGTTGTAGTAGTGGTGCTTTGATATCAATTATTGTTAGTAGTTAACAATAACTGCAACCCGATAAATGCGGAGAATGTCAATGGCTTTTCAAATAATAACTATTCAGCGACAAGCTTTGCACATTATAAAATTATAGTAATAGTAGTAATAGCAGTGCCTTTTAATTCAGTATTATACGTAGTTATGTGTTGAATACGTCATCGTTTTATACTTAATGTAGACAATGTATAACAAAATAAATATAACAAATTCAATAAAAATCACAACAAATAATAAATAGCAAAAAAATCGCTACCTTAACCTAAAAATGTAATATTAAAAGTTGGAGGATGGTGGAAGAAACCGAAGCTTGTTGAAAAAATTGTAATTTGAATTATTTTTTTGCAAGGTCAAATAAAGGTGATAGAGATAAAATAAGAAAACTAACTTCTCGTTTTTCACAAGAATCTCTGCAAACACAAGATTTAGCAACTTCGCCAAGTTTCAACCTGCCCTATATCCCCAATAATAAGCGAGATTCCCGTGGTGAGGGTCGAAAACCGATCAGCCTGTACACTACTGCATTACATTGCCTGCATTAAATTTCTCGTTATAAAAGCATATCCTTTTATATAGTCAATGAAATTTCGTGTCAATGTTTTAAAAGCATAGCGTATAAATCTTAAAACCAATTTAGGATATGACTTTATTAGTTGAGCTTACATTGGAGTATATCGTAAAAATTTATTTAATGAAATACTAAAACCACAGAGTCTACCGTAAATGCAATTTCACGATTATGTGAAAATGCAGTCTTAAAATCCGAGAACATTGGTAGGATAATCTAGATAAAATTGAACGTATAGCGTGGCGAGATCGCAAAATGTACAATATTTCAGATGGTGGCATTTTAGATTTCACATTTCCACAGATTTCGCCGGCTGGCGTGAAAGATACGAAAGTAGAAAATTTCATGAAGTTTTCTATTTTAACTGACAATCGTCGACACAAAACACTTTTTAGTTTTTCAGACTTTCACGTCTGCCGCTTTATCCATATAGAATATGTGAAATACGATACGCTTAAAACTTTCATCTCAGGATTCGCTTGCGTGTCTCTTATTATATGTAGTTACATGAATACACTGTTTCCGGACCTTTGATCTGGGAGAGAATGCATATAAGTAGAGAAAAGTTATTGAAATTAGAAAATACTTTTGTCATATGGTCTAAAAAACAGTTTAGAGTTTGATATTTGTCAAACCATGTAGATCACCAAATAAATTTAGTTTGTCCCGATCTTGGTACAGTAGCCTTAATATTAAGATCGTTAGGATATTGAGGCTGTAACATAGTTAATTCCATTCCAATAGCGCGAAGGTTGTCTTGAGGAATTTAGTGGACCTACCGAAAAGAGATGCCACTATTCGTGGCAAGATTGAAAACACCCTAAATCCACTTTGACATATTTTTCAGAATATCAAAAAAACCGTTTTTGCCGAACTACTAGACTTACAAAGCAAAACTTGATAATGTTGAATGGGGTACGTTTCCAGAAATCATATGGCCATAAGCTTGAAAATCCAAGAACCCAAAATTCTGAGAATGTTGATGAAATAGTTTGGATCTAGGCGAACTCGAAATTAAATTACTTTAGATTTTTGTACATAGAAATTGCTATAAAATGACTTAAATTAAAAGCTTTAAAAAAATTAAACTTAATGAAAATGCTTTTATTAAAAATAAACTAAAATACACAACTTCTTAGTTTTAACGCAAAAAAATTGAACGAATCACGTAAACACAAAAGAATGTTTGAACATATTAAAGTTTAAGGTGTTATTGCGGTTTCAGTTGTCTTCACATCAGTGATTGACATCTTTATCGCTGCTCTCATTTTCATCACATTCCAAACCGAATTTTGAAACCTGTCTGTTAGCAGTATCTAAGATTGAAGTCTTCAACTTCATTCCAAGAGTCATCCCAGAAATATCTACAGAGTAGTTCATTAACATTCTTCACTTTCGTAGAGTTTACTTTAACTGTGTTAAGTTGAAGCTGCTTTGGATTAAGGTATGCGCTTTTGCAAGAAAAGGAAAAGAAAAAATAAATACAAGACAAGGGAATGAAATAACTAGACAGATAGTATCTGAATTAAATTAAGCTACAGCACAATATACTTTATGAACAAAAAATAATGTGCAATTATGAGCATTACCCCACGCCCTGACCGTACACTCGAACACTCGCAGCCCATGTCGATATATTGTCACACCATGCTACCCCTCAGAATCACTTTAAGCTTTAATTTTTGCCTTAAATAGTCTCTTACGTAACTGCTTGAGATGGATCGGTATTTTATTATAAATATTTACTATTTGATATGAAAATGATCGCGCAAACAGTGCAGTCCCATGCATTGGAGTCAGAGAGCCCCTAAATCGTAAGCTGAGGGTATGGACGTCTACCCACAATTATTTTATGGTATAATGTGGCACTACGGAGGAGCCCCCGATTTTTCATATTCAACCAATTCAGTGAAGATAACTTATGCAACACATGATCTCGTTTGCATATACCGAACATCATGCGCAGACATGAATTCTGTACTCGTTGTATTCGTGCGTTGTTCGCTGCAGTAATATATGGCATATAAATTGGACTACAATATTGAAAAGTTGAGAGAACTAGAATGTCATACAAATATTTTTTTGTGTCGACAAACAAGTAATAACGATGAGGATAGATTAATTTTAAACTTATATACGCTTCTTTTTATAGAATTCACCATATGCGCGTTAAATCTAAGAGTGCTGTCCACTGTCAGTCCCAAGTTCTTGGCCTCCGCTTTTGAAGTCATACGGACACCATTAATTTTTAAGTTAACATTTGCATTTAGATACGATAGACCAGTTTTATTTCCAAAAAGCAATGCAATTGATTTAGATGAGTTTATCAATAAAGAGTTACTAAACACCTCAGCAATAGAATCCAAATCGCGTTGAATATCTAACAATTCAGATTGGGCACCACCTAATTCAAAAGAATGGTGCAACTGCACATCATCAGCGTACACGCGAATTCTACACGTTTTGATGCACTTTTGAAAGTGTGAAGTATAGATGTTAAAGAGCAAACTTGTACTCCACGTGAGATCATTCTATACTGTTCAATTTTACATACAAAAATGATAATGTTTCAAAATGGAATGAAAACTTTCAAACGCCTTTGGGTGACATTTCTTGCACCGGTTTAATAATTATTTTAATTGTGTAATTTTGAGAGAAGTGGACGATCCATTTAATCACCCCAATTTTTTCGCCCTATAGGTGGGATTCCACTGGCAGCGGCACACCTTTTAGTCATGTTACAAAGTTGTTTTTCATATTTTTATTTTACGCCAGCGTAAGTTGTCAGTAAAAATAACTTACCTGCCCCAGAGACAGTAGTTTTTATGGTACGATTTGTTATTATGCCTATTATTGTAATTACACATTTTATGTTATACTTTCACTTGGATAGTTGCCTTCTTTGATTTTTTTTTATCTTCACTTACTATGTTTATTCCAATAGGCGTTGGAATCAGTTCGAAACCGCGAGGAGTATGAGCAAAGGAAATTGGCGTTCCAACGACCATAGAGCTAGTAGGAGCACACCAAAAAATGCCTAGAAACAATAACCAAAAAAAAAATGCTAAAATACTTTCCTCATTGTATTGATGGAATTATTTAGGGCAAACGCAACGCAAAGCGAGAAAAAAATATACTACCCACGGACATGTTTCTGCCTACCTGGCGTCATCAGCGTGGTTTCGAGAGTATTTTAAAGTTTACCCTGTGTCGCTATTGCCTCATAGTTAATGCCACGACATTTCAAAACGACAAACTAGTCATTTATTGGCGCCCTCTAGTGCCAAGAAACGCATAGCTGCCGTTTAGAAAGCAGCGACAAAAATCGGGTACTGTTCCCCAAACCATCCCTCGAACAGCCTTTGGACTGCTTAGTCGCGAGGTGGCGGCGCAAGTAGCGCTTTGGGAAACTGCACATGTGAATATTCCGACAGATTTGCTTACCATAATGTGTACAACAGAAGACATCAGAAAATGCCTAGAAACAACAACAAAAAAATAATGCTAAAATAGCTTCCTCATGGTATTGATGGAATTATTCACGGCAAACGCAACACAAGGAGAGAAGAAGTAGCTTGTCGTTTTGAAATGTCGTGGCATTAACTGTGAGGCAACAGCGAGATAGGATAGAGTTAAAAATACTGTCGGAACTACGCTAATGACGCCATCCGTGGGTAGTGTAGGTTTTTCTCTCCTTGTGCTGCGTTTGCCGTGAATAATCCCATCAATACCATGAGGAAGCTATTTTAGCATTATTTTTTCGGTTATAAAGCTAGTTCTTAATAAATTCCAAGATCGTCCCAATAGACACTGAATTATTTCTCATTCAGTGAAATCAGTTCCTGGTTCTTTCTTAACGCATGTGTTTAATACAATTCATTACTGATTCAAGAACGGTGAAAGAATTCACTTCTTTCCCTTAAAATTGCTACGACTCTGTCCTTCACAAAATAATCATTTAGAAGTATCAGTTTGGTAAGACGAAATTTTGTATGAAATACCTATTCAATTTATAAACCTATCTTTCTGATTTTACTAGTTACGTTTCCAATAAGACAATGAATGATTACTAATATGATGGTACAGAATAAACCAGGTGTTTGCAATTCAAAAAGGTAAATAAAAAGCAGATTGTTACTGTTCCGGGAACCTTTTGTTGCCAACTTTCGACAATAAATGATTTTTTGCACATTTTGGTTTAAATTACAAGATACTCTATGCACTTACTTACTTTGAGTCTGAAGTTTTGTACTCTTCCTTATATTTGCATATTACAATTTACGAACGAATCACAAGCATTTTCCGGAAAACTAGGACAACTAGGGTAAATGTTTATTTATACTTCGAATTACAGGTTGCTACAAAAGTTTTTCCTTAGTCAGCGATAACTCTCTCTATAAATCGGAAATATTCAGAGGCTGTAATTTGAATTCTGCGCACTTATCAATTTCGCAAAGTTTTTCTCGGATAGTTCCTCCTAGTAATATACCCGATAAGAATTCCATATTAAATATCCTCTGATCGTGAAGGGAGTATATGTTAATCAAGCAAATGAATATCCCATGCACTTAAGCAGCCTAGGCGTCCGTAGATGCGAAGATAGTGGTCGAGTCCCCAACTCAAGGAACATGGATGGCATCTTCGTAATTAGTACTTATGAAACCCGACTGAAATTATTCATTATATACTAATTACCCTTGCAAAGTTAGACGCGACAACTAAACAAGTAACAAGTTAGGTTATATTTTCTAATTTGGTTCCATTAAGATGCATGCTTCCTGCAAGAAGGATGCTGGAGTTCCATATAATATTATGGGGTCTTGATCGCTGATTATAAAATATTATTTCGAAACTTTGAATGGAAAACTCCGACGGAAAACTATTCAATCTTCTTGAAGTATTCTACTTAATAGTCTCTATTTATTCTTGATGGAAGATACGAGTAATAAATTCTTATTAAATGAATTTTTTGTTGTTCATATATGGGAATAATTTGTAAAATTTGTTTAATTTAAAATATATTCTTGTTGGCAACCTTATTATCGTACAATAAAAAAACTTTTTGCAATCAGACGCCATCTCCACCCCACTAAGACGGGCATCGATTGACGATTCTTGAAGAAGGGCTTTATTATTTTATATTACTACACAGGAGTTGTATTCTATAAAAAGGTACAACAATTATTGAGATTTCCTTAGCCGTCCGTTTCTTTTAAATGAATTTTCTTAGTAGCAGCAGGTTAATGGACAAGTAAACTAACTAACAATTTATCATCTCTCTCAGAATATATCATTTTTTCTGTTAGTTAATCAAATGTGAAATCTAAAATTAAATGCTATGAGCTATTGTGTACAATTTCCTGTTTTTTTGTTCTGTGTAAAATTTGATATTTTCTTTTACACCAGAATATTACATTACGTTATGTTTTTCGACATTTTTGAGTTTAAATTTAAATCTAATCTCTTTACGCGTATACATTGTGGGTCGAAAGTCAAATAGAGAACAGGTGATATGAGCATCTCACTGCCAGCGATACCTCGCAATGTTTTCGTAGATTTTTGCATGTCTTGCTGTTAACTAAAAATTACTTTTAAAATATGTGGAAGATATAAATGGAAATACAAATAAACTGAAAATATACGCGAAATTCTAAAACAGTATAATAGATTTTAGATAAAACTTCAATTTCAGTCTTATCATTAACTGCTTGTTTATATTTATATTATAATTTATTTTTAATTTAATTTATAATTTTTTAATTATTTTTTCTATTAAGATTAATAGATAATTTCTGAAAAATTTTTTACTTAGAATATCTGTAACACGTATACGTTACAACGTTACGACATTGCTACCGACCAGGCCATCAAAAAATAATGATACTAAATTAACCCTCAAGTGCTATCGTGGGGTGTTTCGGAACCCCAGAGGTCATTTTTTTTTAATTTTTTCTAAAACTATTTTTGTCACATTTCTAAGGTTCCAGGTATTCGCCTATGCAAATGAGATATGTAATATAGTGTAATTTATTATTTACCATATTCTACAGTTTTAGCAAAAAATAGCTTTTGGGGTGTCTCAACACCCCACGATAGCAATTACGTTTGTTTTTTTCAAAAATAGCGTAGTGTATTCTAACCAATGATTTAGAATTTTATAGTGATAATAGCCCTCGTCCTCTTTTGGGGAAATCACAGATGTTGTTGTGCATGTAAGTATAGGGGATTCACTTATATACGTTCCAATTCGGCGATTTTTATTATAGTACCTACATGTACAGGGGATTCACTCATTTATGTTCGACTTCGGTGATTTTTTACAAATCAAATAGTGGCATTTCCCCTGATTTCTGTACGGCGTATAAATATTCGACTCAAACAAATTTCTTACTCAGTTCCTCACAAACCAGAGCGTCGTCAACTTGTTCCTTATTTCCCTTCTATAATACGTGTATTGAATAGTAAAAACAATATGATAAAGTTTCTAACTGATGAACAATTAGCAAATCTTGCCGAAAACTTTTACGATGATGTTAGTGAAAGTGAATGCCCTGATGAACGTGATGATGATTTGAGTGATGCAGCAAGCGAACATAGTGATCACGACACATGTTCAGAATTTGAAGTCGAATCTGAAAACGAAAGTGAAGAAGACTTAGGTGATGTCAGTGCAAGAACAAGTTACTTCTATGGACGAAATCGATATAAGTGGTCCAAAAATCCTCCTGCTACTTCACGTACCAGATCTTCTAATATAGTCACTCTTCGACCGGGAGCAAAGGGTCCGGCAGTAAATACTCCTCCAAGAACACCTTCTGAAGCATTTTCTCTTTTCTTTACGGAAGAAATTCTAAATGAAATACTAGAGCATACAAATGCAAAAATAACGGAAACGAGTTCTTCTTATGGACCAACGGCAAGTTATGTTGAACATGTAGACATGATTGAATTGAAAGCATTTCTGGGACTTGTAATTTTGGCAGGAGTGTTTAAATCAAACCACGAAGATACTAGAAGTCTTTTTGCAACGGATGGTACGGGACGAGATATTTTTAGAGGTGTCATGTCTAAACAACGGTTTTTGTTTCTTTTGTCAGTGCTAAGATTTGACGATCAAACAACTAGAAGGAACAGGATTGACAATGGTGATAAACTTGCTGCCATTTCAAAAATTTATGAAATTTTCAACGCAAACTGTACGAATAATTACAGTTGCAGCGAATATGCTGTTGTAGATGAAATGCTTGTTGGATTTCGCGGCCGCTGCTCTTTTCGCCAATATATCAAGAGTAAACCAAAAAAATATGGCATCAAAATTATGTGCTTATGCGATTCGAAAACGCATTATCTGATCAATTCATTTATTTATACAGGAAAGACAACCGAACCCAATCCAAACAAACTTTCAGTTCCAACGCGTAGTGTACTCAAATTAATTTCTCCGATCATCAATACAAATCGAAATCTAACAGGAGATAATTGGTTTTCTTCTATAGAGCTGTTGAATGAATTGAAACGGGTTGGTATAACGTATGTTGGAACACTTCGTAAGAATAAGCGCGAAATTCCGCCAGCATTTTTACAAACTAAACAGCAACCAATAAACACCTGTAAATTTGGATTTACGCACGATAATACGTTGGTTTCCTTCATACCAAAAAAGAACAACTGTGTCTTGTTGGTTTCGTCTATGCATCACAATGGAAATGTTGAAGTAAATGCAAAACCTGAAATAATAAATTTCTACAATTGTACCAAAGGGGGAGTTGATGCTTTAGACCAGAAGTGTATGACGTACTCCTGCCAAAGACGAACCAGACGATGGCCAATGGCTATATTAGGAGCAATGGTAGACATTTCACGTGTCAACAGTTACATAATTTTCTTAGCCACTTCAGACCATACAGTTAACATGACACGAAGAGAATTTTATATTCGTCTAGGAAGAGAACTCGTCAATGACCACGTAAAAAGACGATACCAAACAAAAGAATTGTCAACTAAGCTAAACTCAATTATCAAAAATTTACTAGGCTTAGAAACACCACAACAACAGCCACAAGAAGCAGAACCTTCAAGAACCTACAAAAGGTGTCACATCTGCGGGCGAAATAGAGACAAGAAAATAAAAACCACGTGTCATAGATGTCATCAGCATGTCTGCAAGGAACATTCTGAGCAACTTGTAAAATGCGCAGAATGCTTACAAAGGTAAATTGTAAGAAATTTATAAAAATCTGATTACATGAAATAACACATTACATGTTTTTTGTCAAATAAAATGTACGCCTCACAACGTCATTGTCAGAATTTTTATGTGAAATGCTAATGGCATTTTCTTTTACAGGGAGTAAGACCATAGTTTCCAGTAACAGAAAAAACCAAGACATCTTAACAATACAGAACACAATTTTGTAAAAAGAAAAAATTGTACGAAGAAATACTTTTTACATAATTTTTATGAATGTAACATTTCCTCCTAATTTTCTGTTTTGCTTTAAATAAAGTTTTGTTTTTCCTTACAACAATCGCAAGATAAAGGTCTAGTTATTACACTGTGGGTTTAAAAGTGAAAAAAAAAAGATAACTAACAAAAAAAAGCTAAATTTAAAGAGTGGGGTGTAAAACACCCCACGATAGCAGTTGTGTTACCTGAAAACACGATAGTACTTGAGGGTTAAGACAACAGACACCGTTGCTTCCACTGTTTGTAAACTTGTGCTTATACTAATATTGTGACTTTCTATAATAAAGCGTTTATGTAATTATTGAGTGGTATAATTATGCTAAATGTTCCAATATTTTACTCGAATTGCGGATTAGTTAATTTTATTGCTCTATTAATTAAAACGGAAACCACATTCTTTTTGTAGGAAAAACGTTGAGCAGAGTCAAAATTAATATAACGAGTTGAAAAAGTTTGTAGTATACTTTTGTTCATATTTTGTTTGTTTTTTTATGTATTACAGCTAGATCTGAAAAATTTGTTATTTTGTTCAACTTCCAAAGTAAATTTTAATACTTTGCGAAATGCATTCAAATCTTGTAAAAATATTCCGATTTATCAACCGGGATGCATGCAAAAAAAGGTAGGTTTGAAATTAAAATTGTAGATAATTTCCTTTTCTATATCCTCGAAGAAAAGCTGAGGTATTGTACTTGAAATTGGAGGACCCAGTGCATAAGCAAAAATCTGTTTGTAAAACTTATTTTGAAATTGAAAATATATGTTGGATAACATAAGTTAAACGTCACCTGGGGATTCATTTAATGGCAGTTCGATGTATTGTTGTAAATTATTCCAGTTTTTTGAACTACGTTTAAAGAACAAAGTATACAGAATTAAGATATATGAAAAATAAACAAGATGCTCTCTCCACTATTGCCACAGTATCAAAAGATGCTAGTGTATATTGGAAAAATGACGATTACAAAGGACAACACGAACTAAAGGTAAACCGAGAAGCTAGAGAAAATTACTTGGATAGAATAAATTCTTCACAAAAAACAGTACAGGAAAATATAAACTGAGTGGAGAAACGGGATACGTGTACAGAGGCGTTGAACGCTGAGCGGTTAAATTACACCTTTGTACAAAATTAATTACAAATAGACACCATCACAAAAATATATCAAGAATATCCTTCGAAGGTTTGCATGGAAGTAACCCATCATGTTTCTACGTACCAATAACGGTAAATGTGGTGAGCAAGATAATATTTAAAATTTTAACAAAATGGGCTGTGGATTATTAAACTCTATCAGCAGAAATGATGAAAAACGTTTACGACAGTATCAAAACCCCCATAACAGAAATAATAAACAAGTGTTTACTAGAAGCAGAATTCCCTGATACATTAAAAATATCTAGGGTAGTTACTATTCAAAAGAAATGAGGTCCAAGGCTCAGCATGAATGTAAAAGGCACAAATCTACATGCAGAGTACGCGGCATCGGATATCAGGTTGCTGCATCAAATCTTAAAGACAGAAGACGATATGTTGATTTCCAGGTCTAATATGCTGAACGTTCAGCAGGGTGTTCCACATGGATCTGTGTTGTTCACAACATACCTAGGTCAACTACTAAGATATAAATCTTGGAGCGGATCGGGTTTGCTTATATCCTCGCTTTTAGTCACAGAAGCATCAAGAAGTTTCAGTGTGAAGCTGTACAAAGAGAGACAAAAGGATGATTTTCTTCAAAACGACTAAAATTAGATAAGAGTAACTCAAAAACTAGAATTTTTCACGAAAAAGTTGAAGAAATAGCAAACATAAAATTTTTCGGCCTACATATAAATAATAAATAAAATTGAAAGATATACATAAATAAAGTATGAAATAAACTAAATGCCGCAATATATAGCATCTGAACCAAGAACATTTATACTTATCATACGGCCAAATTGCCTTTTATAGTGTGGACCACGCTATATTACTAATGCTGAGCTCATGACGTTTGTATTTTACGTTTCAACACTGTAGTAGGCTCTATACACTTTGAAATAAATGCTCTTCTTTTTATCTTATAATAATAATTTTATAATTTATAATTTAAGAAACTTTGTGTGTGATGAGGCATATAACATGGAAAATTTAAAAGATTATGTATGTATGTATGTGATATTGTTTGTTTAATGCGGATTTTCTTAAACTTTTGTGTTTTTCAGGAAATTCGTATATATTTATATGTGCAGTTATGTAAAAATAGGGTTTTATGTATAGTTACAGCGCTAGTCAGTGTGATTGCTTTGTAAATATACATACATTTTTTACAATATGCGGATTTCAGATACTACAAAATAATAACATTTTGCTTGAGAAATAATCATATTTTACCTTGGTAAAATTATCAGACGGGTGGTAGAGTATTTAAATATTTGTTTTTGACTGATATATTTGTTTAGTGGAGTTAATGTAGCCATAGCAAACCGTTTATATTAGGTTCAACGGTTTACCGAATATGACATGACATTACTGTATTTCTCATATTACTGATATATCTTCATTCGCAGAACTGTCACGGGAAAGGTAAATATAATCAAATAATCCTATGAATATAAATGTCAGAGTAATTTTAGGCTCATTATTTCGGAGTGATTAGAATTTTACATGCTAGACTGAACGGAGACTGGCCGCAAAAGTTTGATTTATCTCGGATTGTGCCACGTCGATAAAATATCAACCGAACATGTTCGTGTTTGTAAATTATTATACAGTCGTATAGAGATAACTAACTTAAAGCAATTTGTCGAAAATAGAAACTTAATTAGATACAATAGACTAAAGTAAGGAGATTCTTGCAAGTTGTGCAAAATATTCTTATTTATGTGAATTACAGCCCGTAATCTCAATTTGGTAATTCAAAGTTCAGGTAGAGACCTACACAAGAAAAGTAAAATGCAATTAAAGATGATCATGAAAGAAACTTTCACAAAGTTGAACAAAGAGTACAAATATCATAATAAAACTAAGACAAGTTAGAGGTAAAGTAAAGGAGCTTAAAAATTAAACAACCTCTGCACTCAATTAATTAATTGTGCCAATTTTATGAAGAAAGGGGAAACATATTCT
>CACRWH010006412.1:0-19538 GCA_902655005.2 Marronus borbonicus | reverse complement strand
GTCTATGGTGGTTTCAATGCAGTCTCCTGAGGAATTACGAAGATCTGTTGGCAGTTTCAGTTCAGAGCTTAAGGAATGGTGCACAAAAGAAAACAATGTAATCCTAAACAAACAAAAAACTATCAAGATTAATTCCATTGATCGTGAAAAATGGGGATTGTTATCTGTCGAAAGTATGTAACCATTCGTACTGAAATATAAACGCATTTTATTTGGGATTACAATTTATCTTGCCGATATCTCGAGATGATAATACTCATTTAGTAATCGCACAATGATAACCCAGCAGTGTCTCAAAACCAATCGTGTTCTTAAACCGAGTACTAATATTGTTCTAGTACCGACAAATATGTCCTACAGCTAACAATTCATCGAACTGACAATAATGAAATCCTATTACGTTCTTGTGTTAATCCTTACGTGTGTCTGCGCTGTTTTCGACACGGATACGACGTGTCCGTTCGAAACACCATCGATATTCGTGCTGGCGCGAAAAGTTTCCCATTGTACCGCAGGCGAGATCGAAAACTACTTCGGACTGAGGATTGTCGAGATATTGCGAAAAGTGAGGAGTCTGCACGACGCCTTTCAAAATTTCGAGAAATCAATCAGTTTGACACGCTTTGACGATATATTTCCGCAATCACGCCACTTCGACAAGTTACTAGAGAATATGCAGGATGTGGGCGACATTTTTGGAACACTGCTTGAATATTCTATCGATGGCGGAGACAGTGTTGACAATGTGATATTAACAGATATAAATCTGACGGTAACGTCCCAGCGTATTGAGATGGAGCGTCATACGAAAAAAATATACGAGCATGTATCTCACACGAACCGAAGTCTCGGAAGGTTAACGAATTGGTTAGCGGAAAATACGGTAAGACAATTGAAATTAGGTAACTGCCATAATGTTCCTAGTTCGTAGCTTAAACGAACCCCATTGCAATTAGTGAAGCGAATAAAATTTGAAACACTTGTACACTTTACAGTTCGCACAAGATGAAATCGTACGAAGAACGCAACAATCTCCTCAACAGTGGCTGTACAACCTCTATGGCCAGGTCGTCCTCGCGCAACTCAAAGGTCTCGTGGTGGTTCAGTTGTCATCTACCGTCAAAATTATCATGGGCGTTCAAATTGACAAAAGTTCGAAAAAATCATAACAAAGAAAAACTAAATAGGTTTAACGCAGAAGGAATATTTTTAGGTAGATTTAGGAATACCATTAACGAATTCCAAAAGAGATTGAACACGATAATCAAACAGTTGAAGATGGCATCGCGTGAGCTGTCAGGGGACTATTGGAGATTCGATCCAAAGGAATATAAGAAAGGTAATTGTAATTGTCGTTACTGTTTCTAGAGAGCATTGCTTTTTTGGCTCATTCGATTTTGATATGTAAGTAGATGAGAACTATCTAGAAATTAGGAATATGCTGCAAGGGTACCTGATAAACAAAGCAGCCTTAATAAATAGAAGAGACAGCTGTTATGTAGATTGTGAACGCTTCAAGGAAACTCGGATAGTTAACCGTAAAGTTGATAAAAATGGCGTAAACATGCGCCCATGCTCTGGTGAAGTGTACGATTGTGTTTCCCTGAAGAACAAGGACATGAACGTTTGTCCAGCCGTAAGTAGATTGGATATTCAAGCGACAAAATTCAACGCTTTCCTCCTGTATATTATAGGATCTCAAGAGACATAGAAGATACACCTATATCGAATATGAAGATCACACTCTACTCGGGGAAAAGACCAATTGCTCAAAATCAATCGTCAAACTTGACGCTACGATTGAAAGCTGTCCTTACTGTATGTGTTTATGTGATGACGAGAGTTATTCAGCTCGATATGTTAGCTTAACGAAAGCTGTGTCCGACATTGAGGTCAACAAAGTAGTGACTGGTGTTAGGTTCGTTAATAAGAACAACCTGCTTCATTTGCAAGTGCAACAAGGTGAATTGCTGCCCTACGGGCTCATAAACGTTACTACGTTGGAATGGGTGCCGGTAAGCAATTTCAAGATGCTTGACCAGTACGTCAATAACAAGGAGCAATTTGTCCGGCTAAGAAGAAAGACGAACGCCATTGATCTTCACGTCAAACTAGTGGAAAACGAAATACCAAAGCGTGTAGTAACAGGTAATACAGGAAGCAATTTTAACTCTCTAGTACCCAGGATTTCTTTCTTTTTCACGCTCAGTTGAGTGACGTCTTGGGTATATCAAATTCTTTGGTAGTCAAATCAATTCATACGTTGTTTTTATAAGAAAATATGTACGGTTTGCCTCAAATGGGGACTAGAGGGCTAAAAAATTTATTTAGAAAATTCAAAGATTTCTACGAATTAATTTTAATTGAATACAATCGAATTCATTATACACAGGTGTAAGATTTTTTGTCCTCGAAACGGAGACTAACGACCATTTAAATCTTCAAATACAGGAGACTGCTTTCGATTTTCCAACCGGGAAACTTTACAACAGCTCACGTCAATGGACCATGAATCTTCAAACTAAATTCTCTTCCGCCCACGCAAGGTAGAACTATTGAACGTACGCTCATTTCTCTTTTGCCAACTCAGTTATTTCAGGACGAAAATTTCCATTGACAATCTCGACGTGCCGACCAGAGCCAAGACCGAAAATAAAGTCAAGTCGAAGGGTGTTCAATATATCGAATTCACACCGACCTCTTTAGAAAAAGACGCCGCCCAAACAACGATGCCGTTTATCGATGCCCAAGACGTTGTTCCATCAGTACCAACGCCGCTGAGCGGCGTCGGTCTGTACTACAAAGCCGCAGAGGGTTACGGGGGCTTTATTGGGTTGAAAATCGTTATGTACGATTTTAGTGAAGATCTGTAGACTGCCAGATAGATAATGTAGAAATACCAACTAATTTTTGTTAAAAATAAACGATTTTTTTTTATTTATCGAATTATTTTTTAATTTCCATCCATATAGGTTGTTAGTCATGTGTAGCAATGTTTTACAGGAATCCTGCAGAGTTGTTGCGTCGACTCATTACCATGGATGAAACATATGTCCATCCTGAGACGAGACGAAAAATAATGGATTGAAAGGGAAGAATCGGCTCTTTGCAAACTTGAAAAAATGGTTCGGTAATAAAAGATTTGTCGACAATGAAGAGGTGGAACCTGCGATTGATGGCTATTTTGAGAAGGTCGACGGCTCTCACTACAAACAGGGTATCAAAATTATTGAACATCGCTGGGAAAAGTGTATCTGGTGAGAAAGGGACTACGTTGAGAAGTATATTTTCTCCCAATTTTTTGTGCTTCTTTTCGTTAGCTCGGATAATTCTAGGACCGCCCTCGTAAACTCAGATCAATGAAATTTTTTCGCGACCAAAACGATAATGATCGCAGAAATTAATTAACACGAAAATATCTCTATCTAAATATTTACGAGATAAATATAAGCACATCCTGGTTATCTCATTCTATGTTTGTATCAAAAAAACGTGCCTTATCGTCCGCTTGTTGCAGATGTCACCAATTCTGCAACATTTTTTTTGTGTAAACATATGTATTATACGATATAAAATAAACCAACCAGATTTCCTGGGATATTTCACAGTGAATTATTTTTTCATCCAACGATTACGGTTATCTAGCGGATACGTTTAATCTGATAAAATTGCTCAAATGATATACAAAAATACTTAACAGATAGAGGTAGGTATTTCCAATCGTTTTTATATAACTTGTTGTTAGTACTAGCGAACATGTTACAGAATTAGCAATGTTTCCAGTGCATTAATCAAGCTCCCAAATGGAAAGCTACGTTTTCCTAACAATTTCCGTATTAATCTGCATCATCTTCGATTCGCGGCTATCATTCGCGTTCGAAGTAGAGCCATCTATTGCAGTGCTCACGCGAAAATATTCAAATTCAAACTGGAACCTAGTCGACGATCGCTCCGATTTAAAGATCAACGTGACGGTCGATCGGATACAGGCGAAAATTTCCAGAAAAGTGAGGAGTCTCTGCGCAATGTTCACAAAACTCGAACGGCCTCTCCTTTCGATCCGCTTTGACGATGTGGAAGATATCTTTGCAGGGGCCGTCGGGAGCAGGACTAACGACGTCAGCAAACTGCTGGACCACACGCGGGACGTAGACTACTATTTCGAACAATTAGTCGAATATTCCGTAGAGAGTGAGAACGCTCCAGTTGAAGATGACACAGTAAACGCTGATACGCTGATAGATTTCAGCAAAACGGTGACGTCGCACCAAGCAACCTCTGTGAAAAACTTAATGACAAAAATTCACAATGTCGTAGCGCCGGCTTCGAAATATATGAGCAGTGGATTGTTCTGGTGGTTAGCCGTTAACAGGGTAAGGATTATCGTCACAAATTTAGTTGAATTATTCCCCTTTCGCAAGATGAAGAAAACAAAGTAATCCCATAAAAGTCTGCGACGCAATTTATCGCTACACAGTTCTACTTATATTCAAGTACTAGTAACTGATACATAACAATGTATGGCCGTAGTGCGTGCCATGAATATAATTGGCAACAACGTGATAAGTACAATCTTCAACAGAGCGATTTAAGGTAGTATATACAATCTTTAAATTGTTTGATTAAAAACAGATAAAGTAGATTTATGTAGAAACGGTTTGCCTTTTAGATATAACGTTTGGTTGGCTCAAATTATACGTAAATACCCATATTATGAGGTACGTTTGCTTTGTACGACTTATGTTTGTCGGAGGCAGCCATATTAATGGCAACCTAGGTTTAGTCTAGTGTCATTTGGCAGGTTAGCAAACAGTTGCTTTCTATTTGCAGTAAACTAAGAGGCAGAATAAGTGAGATAAGTACATTTCACTCACCTCCTTTTTTAACTATCGAATGACCAGAAGGAACAAGTCTAACAAATCAGTATAACTTACGTAACCTCAATCTTTCTTGATTTAGCTTGTTTATGAACAATGAATGTAAACCCTGCGATGAAGCGTTTAAAATTAACATGTATTGTCATAGAGAAAGTACGATTACGATATTTTTACTAGAAAATGAAAATGAAGATGAATATTGATTAGTAGTAGTGCCAATTCCCGAAAAGGCAACGCGAAACCACCTGAATCAAAAGTATATTTTCGTCCGCCATGTATAATTTGGTAATGGTAGACCCAAGAAGAATTATTACGAATGCTGGGAGGCGTATACATTATTCACCTAATTAGAAAGCTTTGCGATATGGTATTTATCAATATATACTTGGAGTAGATCTCTTATTATCCTCTTAAGAAGCTTACATATCGCGGGAACTTGAACTCTCAACTGAAAAACGTTGAAACCATTATTTAGCCCATTAAATAATAATAGCCGATAAGAACGTTGAATATAATACACCTTATATACTGGATATTTTCGTACACTATTAGGATTTCACATTTTCTAGGACAGCTACGAGAAGCTCGCTCGAACCAAGCACCAATCCCCGCAACAATGGCTCTACAATTTCTTCAACAAGGTCGCGCTTACACAAATCAAGGGCTACGTAATCATGCAATTCTCTTATACCATGCTGGAACTGTACGATCAAGGTATGCACCATCAGATTAGCGCCAGCATTGGAGACAGTAACATAATTTCATATTGCAGGGACTTTCTCAAGAGAATCCCGAATAGCAAAACTTTATTTCCAAAATAGAATGCAGACGATGCTCAAGGAAATCAAAAAGGCACTAGCTATAGTTTCGAGGGAATACTGGAGACACGACCCTGAAGTGTACATATCCGGTAAAAGACAAGTTATTTTCTTCTTCGTCCCATAATATTTAAATAAAATTTCCCGATAAAAATACAGTATTCTTAGAGTTACAAAGATGTTAGAATTTGAGACATTGTTTTAATGATCTTTCGTCCAATTGAACCGATTACCCAACGCTAATTCTTAATTGATGAATCCATTCTTCCCATGATTGGATAGTTTCTGAATTTATTGTGGCTGTGTTTGATGACTAAATGTACATACATAAATCGTACTTTAGTAATCTCCGTATCTTTTTCTTTTCGATTTCCCCGTTCACACAGACGAAAACTATTTGGAAATCACGAGATTGCTGCAGGGATACCTGGTGAACGAAAGGGTATTGAGCAAGGGCACAACATGTTTCGGAAAATGCAACATGTTTATGGAAACGAACATAGCTGCCTGCCAAAATGACGTATACTGCAGAATGCAACGCCAATGCAATGGGAATGTCTATGATTGCCGCGCTATGTGGGCTATGGACATGACTGTTTGTCCTGCCGTAAGTAAGCTCCTTTATTAAACCTTCTATATTTTTATTACAAATTAAAGAATAATGAAATATGTAACTTTTTCTGTTTCCAACACATCGCAGTCTCACGACAGTACTAGAAGATACGAATATATTCAATATGAAGACCGTAGTGTACTAGGTAAGATATCGTCATGTTCCGTTTCCACGGCCACGCTCAGCGGATGGATCGGGTCGTGTCCTTATTGCATGTGCTTTTGTAACGATGAAGGCCATTATTCGGACCGATACATCAGCTTGAAACATGCCATTTCCGATACGGCCGCTAATAAAGTGGTGACAGGAGTTAGGTTCGTGAAGAAGGATAGGATAATACATTTGCAAGTGCAACAAGGCGAACTGCTACCCTACGGACTCGTAAACGACACCACGGTGGAATGGGTACCGGTTAATAGTTTCAAGATAACCGACCGATATGTCCACGACAATGCGGATTACTTCAAACTGGGAAGGATGAAGAACGCCATCGATCTTCACGTTAAGGAGGTGGAAGGTGGGAATAAAGAATATCCGAAACGTCTGATAACAGGTACGGAACTCGCTACTGAAAGCATTCGATATTTTGCTTAAATCTCCCCAAAGGAAATAGTCTAAAAGACTTAAATCGGGAGTGTCTATAATTTGACACTCGGAAACCTGTCCTTGTTAGTATTTCCAATAATAAATAAAATTAAAAATGATGAGCAGATATCTTGAAATATCAAAACCCACAAATTTGAACTTGTAGGTCTGAGATTCTCCATTTTGAAAATGAAAATAGGAATGCATTTAAACCTGGAAATACGCGAGACAGCATTCGATTTCAACACGGGGGAACTTTTCTTGACTTCCAATCAATGGACGAAAAACGACCAGACAAAATTTTCCGGAAGGTATGTATAAAACTAGCTAAAATATTTCCACGAGAAAGTAAATACAGTTCTATGGGTTTTTCTATACCTGCATTAAAACATGAAAGAAGCTTATAAAATTCCGTTGAGGAAAATTTAAAATTCCGAAAAAATCAGAAATTATTAGGAAAAAAACTGAAAATCACTAGCGTCTTCAAACTTAAGCTTTATAAGGTTGGTACTTTCGACCATAGTTAACAACAACCGCCATCTATACGTCAAATCGGGTACTCCTGGAACTATCGCAGTATTTGAGATAACTTTTAATGAAATAACTGGAATTACCTTTGCAGAAGAAGATGATATAAATTATTGGGTGATTTGTAGTGCAATCATTTGTGGTCTCGCTGCGTAATAAAAAAAAAATAGTAGATAACAGAGAAAGTGCATTTTCGATAACCAATAATTCACGGCTAATTTCAGAACTCAGATTCACATTGACAACGTTGATTTGCCGACCAGAAGCACCACCGAAAACACTGTCCAATCGCACGGCGTTCGGTACGTCGAATTCACGCAGACATCCCTGGAAAAAGACGCAGCCCAAACCACAGTACCCTTCATAGATGCTCAAGATGTCGCTCCGTTAGTGCCAACGCCGCTAATCGGCGCTGGTGTGTACTACAAAGGCGCGGAAGGTTACGGGGGCTTCATTGGGTTGAAAATCGTTACATATGATTTCACAGAGCATCTATGATATGTAAACAGTGTAATTTGAATGTTATTATATTAAGGATTACAAATTTAAAGGTCTTTATTTCTCCTTTCTTAAGTTGGTGGCATTACTGCTTTAGGTTGTGAAATTTATAAGTGTCATTTATACCAATCGGATAACAATTACATACAGTTATTAAAGTTTTCCTCGTAATAAGAAGAAATATGAAGAATATCCTAATTTAAAAACGTATTGTCTGTTCGATCGGGACCTTGAGCAACAAAGAAACACTCAATAATTACCGAATAAAAAATGATTAAATATTTTGCGTTATCGTTTAAGTAGACAAGGATCCATTTTGAAAATTAGTCCATTACATTACCAAATGCTTTCATAGAAAATTTGCAGTAAAAGCCTTACCTGTACCCTCAGCGGGTGCATCATCAGCAAGTGAAGGACATCCGGAGCAGGCAGGACCTCGTTTAGCATAATACCCTGCTTGGCAACGGCCTGGCACAGGAACACAGCCAAATATCGATGCAATGGCAGATGGAACGATACTTGAAGGCTATCGTCCTACGATTAACGGCAATCGTTAAATTAAATGAATAACAAATGAAATACTAAAATATATTTTCTTGCTATTGTTCCTATAATTGCTAAAAAAATACAAACTGTATTGTAAGCTATTGTTTTAATTTTGAAAATTTTTTTTTTATTTACGAATTTTTTATTTCTCATAGAATCCTAAAGCGTACACTACCATTTTTAAGGTAAGGTAAGGTACTCTGTAGGATGTATTTAAAATACGAAACGAGAATATAACTGCAAGATAGTTGCAATTGCACACTTACCACAGACGGTTTGTAGAAATTAATAGCATCGAACCATTCCATTAACGAAGCTAAGCAAACCGTTAATAGTTTACGGGTCAAGTGAGCGGTGGTGTTGTCAGTCAGATGCGATACTAACGCCCACATAGGGTAGGCGCTGGCTTCCAGTTCGGCGCTGAACGCGGCATAATATGTGTTGGGTTCGAATTCTACATGTTGGTTCAATTCCCTCTGATTTACGTTCATCCCTGTTCGAAAAGATTTAGTTAGCTGCAGGTATAGGAACTGAAGGCAAGAAAAAACATACCTTGAAACATCGAAAGGAACACGAACCACATCTCTAACAACGAATCGTCGGCCATGAACTTCAGAGCTACCGGTCTATGGGACAGCACGTTGTTCAGATCGGACACCAGAGGCCAGTAGCAGTGTTCCTTCATCACAGCCTTGCCGCAATCGACGACGTAGTGGAAATTCTTTTCGAAAACTGGAAGGAAATAAATAATTTACTGATCTAAAGATTTACGAGTCAACATGAGGCAAGGTCCATTTATTCTCCAAACAAAATCAAAATTAACATTTCACACATCTATAGCTTGTTCCAAATTGATCATCAATTTGAAGAATATTAGGTTTAATAAAATTTCTTACTAAAAATCCTGGTATAAAAATGATTTTGATTGTTACCACAATAAGATCTAATAGATTAAATAATATTGTCTAGAAAAAAGTGTTTCTACGTTAACTTTTACGTGAAAAGATTCTACTAACTGTGTAAGGTGTTCCTGATCAGAATCTTGCTCATCATGTACTTCAAGCTAACCACCATGATGTGCAAGAGATTTAGCTGCTCGGTCATCCTTAACGCAAGACTCTCGTTCGAAAATAGTTGAACGCTAACGTGCACCACTCGATTGCTCAACGTGTCCGGATCGTGCGACTTCTCCAGCATCATCGAAATCCGACTGTAGTGAAGGACGAAGGCTCTGGTGAGTGCTTCCTTGTAATCGATATCCGGAAGCATGTTCAGGAGGAGGCAGACGACTTTCTGCGGGAATTCGAACTTGACCGTCCAAAATACCAGCTCCTCCAAGAACGTCTTGTGGACGAGCACCTCCACGGAGGAGTTATCGCGAAAATCCTCGCTTGCCGTCTCCGGATTCGGCAGCGATCGTAACGCTTCGTCGTAGATTCGTTTGGAATCGGCCATGTAGAGGGCATATTCGGTGTCGGGTGGGTTGGGTACTTCGTTTAGTAACCTGTACATCTGGAAAATGGAAAAGGTTGGATCGTTAGAGATTGAAATGATTGAAGCTGTAAATACGAATCACTTAGATTTTGGGGTCTGAAATCTTTTTAGCAATTATTTTTCAATATCCGCGTCCAAACCTTAATTAAAATATTCTTTTCCTTCGGAGGGATTTATCGTGTTTACCCAAGTTTCATTAAATTTTGAAAGTGCGGGTTGGGTATCTTCCCTTGTAAATAGACACAAAGAATTCAAATTAATGTTCGTCAATCTTACCTGCGGATTGGTCAACGCTTGCGTCATGACCCTCCTCATTAAGCCGCCCATGTTATTGAAGTCCAGCAGCATCGTAATGAAGGCATCGGCCTCCTGTATGGCAGTCTTATGGGCGCCGAGGACCTTGCTGTTCTCGCGCAGGTGTTGGATCAGTCTTAGGATTATGCGCGGCATCATCGCTTCCGCTACGCACATTAAGTCTCTTGGAGCATTACCCTTGTTCACGCTTTTGTTGGGGCCGTGCCTGTCGCAGAACCTTCGAAAGAGAAAAGTTAGAAATATCTACTCTAACTGTTCGTATTTTTTTTTTAATTCTAGTCCATTCATTTTAAGAATACAGTAAGGTAATTGATAAATATCTTAATTCTTAGTATTATGTTTCGGCAACTCTCTTGATGGTCTTAGATTAATTCACGTTTTTGTCATACCACAGCAACAAGATAACCTCGATCGATAACTAATAATTAACTTAGAATTTTAGATTGATTTCCTATCTTACCTATTGCTGCATTCTTAAAAAAAGACGCATTATAAAATTTTGTTTTAAACCTATTAAAACAAAAGCTACAATATTTAGTTTTAGTACAATTCCATAAGATATAAACAAAGAACACACTAATAGGATTAAAACACGATTATTAAAAGGTAAACACATAAAACAGCGTATCTCATTCAAAGATAGAGACACACGGCGTATTATAATAGGTAAACCCAAGTTATTTCCTTGAAATAGCCTCGTTTATCGATTAATCAAATTTATTTATATTATGCCTTTGTGCTATGTGCATTTTATACGTTCATATACATAAATATATACACAAGTTTCGTATGTAATCGTAAAGGTAAGGACTTATTACACCCGATTATGTAATTTTCTTATATCATTCGGAATACATTACAATAACCAAAGGCATGCTTTATTGTTTAGCTGGCTATTACGGAATAATTACCGCGTTACATATGTATTTATTGTATACATATTTATAGATGGAGAATTATGCAAGAATAACAAGATATTATGGAATAAATCTACCCGAGAACAGGATAAGTGCACAAGGAAATTAATGCCTCTGCAGCTGGCCGTGATGCTTTAATATGTCAAAATTTCTAACAGATCACACTTTAAAATGTCAAATCTGATAATTAAAAATCGCGGTTACGTTAATGAACTTCTTCTCACCCGGTTTCTTTCATAACGGAGGTATCACCGCAGTCGCAAGCGCCGCCCGCTTGACTCAGGAACATGTTGAAGTCGTGCCGTTGATGGTTGCCCTTCTTGAAGCATTCCGTACACAACGACATGCACGGGGATATACCGCAGGTCCTGCATCGATAAGCGACGAAATTCGGAGTCCAGACCAGGCCGCAGGTAGTCGCATTGTCGTATGTCCTAACTAGAATCGAATTATGGAAATTAGAAAGAAAATAATAGAGAAGCGCAAATGTTTTTGCCAACTATTTGGAAAATTGAATTTGGCAATAAAATACTTTTCAAGTTACCATCGTACATCTATAAAGAATTATTAATAAAGTTGATGTATCATCCTCGTATTGATACAATGTGATCAAAAAGACTAGTTACGTTGGCAATTCAGAAGCAGACATGTTATTAGCGTCATTGGCGTACTGGTGTTTTGTAGAATTATCACATAGAACTATGCTATTTCTAAGATGAAAGTTCAAAATGACCCAACTTCGGTTACAAGAAACGCTGAAATGATTTAAGTGATGGATGGCAAGGAATGCATATTCCGCTTCTAGCTTTACAAAACCAGAACTGTAGGAAGCAATACGCAAATTAGATACGTTACTGGCATCTTATGTTCTAAGGTCGGCATCGTACCATCCTGCGTTACAACTCAATTGAGAAAATATGGACTAGTGTTAAGTTAACTGATATAGAACCATTAGCCAAAAACAAATTTGCTTCTATAACTCGTGAAGAGCGGGCGTTTGTTTTCGACCATGTCGATAAAGTCATAGTGTGGACTATTTGGAAAAGGAGCACCCACTAGATAACATTGCAGATGAGCTGATGTTTGTTGTGGATATTGATGAATCAGACACAGACTGTATCTAATAAAAAAAAAACTTGATTCGCTTAAATTCAAAATGCAAAAATGACACAAATATTTCTACAAATGGTTTCCAAAATATTGATGTGTACCCAATAACTAATTAATAATAATATTAATTAGTATTATCACTATAATAGTGATGGCATTCTTTATTGATCAAGTTTGGTTTCATTTCTTTGGTTACCTGACTCACAAAATTACAATATGAACGAAGTGCAACAACGAATACGAACTGAGATGCGTGGAATCCCAGAATAAGCCTGCAGAAACGAATATACCCAGCAGAGATTAGACAGACTCGTGTTTTGTCGACTCTCGGGGAAACCAGTAGGCAACACGAACCCATTCTCATGAGACGATATAGGCAGGCTTACTCCAGAAGTAATTTGCCAAATCGTCTAAGGCCAACATTTTTTTGAACAATTGTTCCAATTTTTTCTTATGAATGAACTTTTTTAAATTTTGACATTTTCCTAAAAAACTTTTTCATGTAAACTATGAGCATCTCTTAGGTGCCATTTAAAGAACGACAGCGCCTATTCAAAAATGGTCAGTGTAAAAACAGCACTACTGCTATAAAAAGATAGCTTTTTTTAAACATTAATTAACACGATTTTTCTCAAGAAACGTTGATTACGCTGTTATTTGGGTGTTTCTGGACTTTTCGGACGAAAAAAATCTAAATAACGAAACGTATAAACAGAATCAGTACTTTTTGATCACACTGTATATCAGGGAAGACGTTCCCATCGTCAAATATCGGGAAAATCGTCTAGTAAGTGTTTTAAAACAATTTCTTTACATCCTGCCTTTTAAAATAAGCTATAACCACGGAACAAAAGCATTTATAAGTTAATTTATCAAGTTGTTTGACATATTTTTCTTATTTTAATAGCCGGGTCAATGTCGTACTCATTGTGCTACTTTTATAGCAATAAATTTTTATTAAAATCGCCCAATGACCATTTATCCATTGCACTTGTGTTGCTGGGATCGATGTCAGATTCAATTTAAAATATTTATTTTACGAAATCTGTTTTCCATTGTGGAAAAAAATGCGTGTAAACAAGCTAAAGCGATTTTCTACATATCCATTACGTCATTGCTAATTTAATTACATCTCGTCGGGATTGCGTTTGAATAGAGGACTTGGTCTTGGCCAGTCTTATTGCTATTTTTATTTTATTTGCCGTGCATTAGTAATGCGGTTATTTAAGAAAAAAAAAACATTTTTGCATTCACGTTTCGAGCAATTTATAGCCTACATCTGTATCGTCCGTTAGCAAGGTGCGCAAAAAATTAAAGTTTTTATGGGTTTAAACGTTATTTTTCCATATATTTGCAGAAGGCTATTTGCCATTACGTAAACACCAGTGCCTACGGAAAATTTGACATTAAAAGTATTTTTCCTATTTTTGTATCTTCGACGAAAATGAACAAGATAGATCAAAAGTTCACATAAATAAAATATTCAATTTAGATTTGATGTGTGATGAAAGGAATTTTATTATTTTACCATTTTTAGTAGCACTGAAATAAGATATCGTTTGCTGGTACTGTTTGGGGCAAAAAGGAAATTTATTTTGGTATGTAAAATTATATTTCTGGTTTAGCGGAAATTTAAACCAAAAATTCACTGGAGTAATAATAATAATAATAATAATAATACCGGTGTGAAGTTAGCAATAGCCTTTTCTTTCAAACTGACAATATTGTTATAAACAGTCGAGGTTCCTAACCTTTCCTGGTGGTACCTATTAAGTGCGTTGCCGTAAACTTTTTTAAAATTATTTTGACAATGTTTTAATCCAAATTTCTTTCTGCAGTGGCGTTGAGGAATGTTCGGAGATCACTTTGACAAAATAACAATTTCTAAACAAATACATTGAGAGATTTTTTTAATTTACTGCATAAAATAGGAGATCACATCTCCAACATAGCTATAAAAGGTACTTTTTGGTGTTTAATAAAAAAAATTTATTTGAACAGTAATTTCATTGAGATTAGAAAAGAGGATGTAAGACTGTTTAAACGTTCTCGAAGTTAAATTTGATTCACCTGCAATAATAAACAATGAAGGATTTGTTCGCACAAGACGTTGTGTCATCGTCTTTATCTTTGTACCTGATTCTTATCCGCGGCAGGATTAAGATTGATACCGCGTCGTTTACTTTCTGATAATGATTCTTATACAATTAGAGATGTCAAATGTCAAAAATGCAAGGACAGAATCCAAGGTAAATGTCAAACCTGTGCTCGAAAATTCGTCCGGAGTTCTGCCCCCAGCCATTAGCCATTTACACCAGTCTATGGTTTCCCATTCGTCGATAGCCTTCGCCGGATTGAGGAGATTATCCAGCACCTCGTTGAGATGCTTAGGGCTGGTGGCGTTGGAACAATCGGCGTGTACATAGGCCGCCGCGGCACGTTTACCTTTTGCCATCAGCACCTTAGCCTCGAAAGTCGAACTTGAGGCCATCATTTTTCTCAACGACGACGACGATGACTCTTCTCGAATATATGCACTATGCACGCATTTCTTAATCGGGGATATCTTTAAAACTCGCGTCGTGTCACCGTACGGGATCCAAGCAGCACCGCAATCGGAATTTGTCACTTGAATCACTTGAAGCAGCACAGCATGGTTACTGCTATTTTTTTTCGCGTAAGGTAACACGGAATTGACTTACGTCGAATCGCACACGCGACACGCACGGGTATTCTTTGGATCTTTCGACGATTAGATGTATCGGTTGCGTATCGACCGTTCTAAGACGATTCGAAAATTTCGAGCACACCAACGCTTCACCACTTCAATTTATAGTATCCGAATCGTTGGATGCCTTTTGTCATCGAACGCGGCCATTGTACGAAATCTCGTCTTTGGATTCTCCGCTGCGGGCACGCGATTCACGGTTCTCGTTCTTCGGATGCGCCGCACACACCGACAAACTGTACGGAAACTTAAAAACACGATTTTTCGCCCTACCGAATAGCAATTAAAGCTGGACCGACAGGTTGCGGATCGAACGATGAAATGAAACGACTATATCGGTTTTCTTAGCGACCGATATATGTTCGTCTCTTTTTCAGCGTGACGTACGTCCTCCGAAGGTGAAAATTATTTTGAACAGTCATAGAACTTTGGTCGTTCGGTATTCTCGACCTTATCGGCCTATTACTTAAAGCCAATGCCGAACTTAGAGGTTATTGTTGCTCGATTCTTCTTGATCATATGATATCGGGTCCGACTTACGTAAACCAATAGAGTGAAATTAGCCACGTATTTATTCGTATTGTTTTTAAATGTTAAATTTCTTTCTTTTAGCTTAACGACGTCTCTAAATTATTCAATTCACATAAACAACCGTAGAAAGAAATGAAAATAAGCGATTGCCGTTATTCTTTAAATTTTTACGTGGGTGTACATTTTTTTATAAAATTTAATCTATCAGTATGCACAAATTAGCTAATTTAATTATTTACAATAATTAAAAACAGCATATTTTTTCATAAAGTTCATTTTTACAAACTTATAAACCTTTCGGCGCCCTCTAACAATCACTAGGGTAAACCAAATTCACACTGTTAAAGGTTTTTACTTAATCATATAAAATCACACGTCTTTTATTTGTGATAAAATTTTGGATTTAACTAAAATTACAAAAGAAACTAAAAAAGAAAAACAAATATTTTAGTATTTTATATTATAATAAGAATTAATTTAAACATTATTATAAATCTCTACGTATCGCATGTAGCTAATTTCGGCTTCTATTTATTCATCGTTGCACCTAATTTCACATCAATTCACCCAGATTCAATTGAAAGCGTGGCCATTGTATGTTCTCTATAAGCGTGGCACGTGTAACGATAGTTCGGTGATATTTTTTCCTAATTTTTGTAGGAAGAAAATGAGTGATGATCATAATTCGAACGTGGAACAGCCTCAAGAAAGAGAAATTAAAAAGGAAGCAATAACGTGGAAGGAGTTGGTAAAGATTTACAATAACCTCGTATTTATTTAAAGTTACATTAGATTCTTACCAATTTAAGGGTCTAGTCGACGTTTTGTGTACAGCCTGCGAGCAATTGAAATGGAAAGAACCTTCGAAAATTCAGAAGGAAGCGATTCCGGTGGCGTTACAAGGTAAGGATGTTATCGGCTTGGCAGAAACTGGTTCGGGAAAAACAGCAGCATTCGCGTTGCCTATTTTACAAGCTTTGCTCGAGAATCCGCAAAGATATTTCGCGCTGATTTTAACTCCTACAAGGGAATTGGCTTTTCAAATATCGGAACAATTTGAAGCACTTGGTTCTAGTATAGGAGTAAAGTGTGCTGTTATTGTTGGGGGAATGGATATGATGTCTCAAGCGTTGGTGTTAGCGAAAAAGCCGCATGTTTTAATTGCGACACCTGGTCGGTTAGTTGATCATTTAGAAAATACAAAGGGATTTAATTTGCGAGCCTTAAAATTCTTGGTATGTAAGTAATATTCGTTATAGTATTCGTTTATTTCATTTGATTATTATTTTGTGTTAGGTTATGGATGAAGCAGATCGCATTTTAAATATGGATTTCGAAGTTGAGGTTGATAAAATACTAAAGGTGATTCCGCGAGAACGCAGAACTTTCTTATTCTCAGCAACCATGACGAAGAAGGTGAAGAAACTACAAAGGGCTTGTCTACGAGAACCCGTAAGAGTGGAAGTGTCCACAAAATATCAAACCGTTGAGAAATTACAACAATATTACGTTTTTATTCCGGTGAAATTTAAAGTAAGCCGAAATTTTATTTTAACAGACGTTACAATTTTATTCAATGAATCTCGTTTGCAGGATATATATTTGGTACACATTTTAAATGAACTAGCTGGGAATTCTTTTATGATTTTCTGTTCGACGTGCAACAACACCATCCGTACAGCTTTAATGTTGCGAAATTTAGGTTTCACAGCCGTTCCACTTCATGGGCAAATGTCGCAGAATAAACGACTGGCTGCACTTACGAAATTCAAAGCTAGAAATCGATCAATTTTAATATCCACAGATGTTGCAAGCAGGTGAGTCAAATTTGGCAGATACGTATTGACTTTGGGTAACTTGATAATGATGTATAAAATGAAATTTGATATATTGAAATGATATATAATTTTAATCGTCACTACCTCTGAATATATTTAATATCAATTATATTTAAATATATTTGATATTAAATCTGATCTTTTTTTTTAAATTTGATCTTTTGTAGAGATTGATTATTTCTGATATTTTAATATTTTTTTATAGGGGTTTGGATATCTCACATGTTGATATAGTCATTAATTTTGACATTCCAATGCATAGTAAAGATTATATTCATCGTGTTGGTAGAACTGCAAGAGCTGGAAGATCAGGTCGGGCTGTAACATTTGTAACTCAGGTATTTAAATAATGATAGCAAGTACTGTAGCGCATTATGGCAAACAATACAAAAGTATCGGCACACTCCGCACCTCATGGCCGCCGAACGGTCATCCCGGATTAATTAATTAAACTTGTGAGGTGTGAAGTGTGCCAATACTTTTGTGCTGTTTGACTCCTCTATTTCTCTAACAAATTTTTACATCTGTTCTTATTGTAAAAAATCCTCCTATTCATAGTATGATGTTGAACTATACCAGAGAATTGAAGAGTTGATTGCGAAAAAATTACCTTTATACAAAACCGAAGAAGATGAAGTTATGGTACTGCAAGAGCGCGTCGCTGAAGCCCAAAGGATCGCCAAACTCGTAAGTATATCAGATCCTTGTCACTTTTGGATTATTTGAGGTAGGAAAGTAAGTTTTGAGTTATTTTTTTTCGTTTTTCTTATACAAGGAAATGAAAGATTTGGGTGATAAAAAGAAAAGGAAGAAAGGAGATAATGGCGATGATGACGATGACATGGAAACGGCCAATGGGGTTCGCAAACGATTGAAAGGCGGTAAGAAAGGAAGGAGCAAAAATAAAAAATGAAATCTGCGAAGAATTGATTTGTATTTATTACTGTTTTTAATAAAAATGTATTTTTTTGAAATAGAATTCGATTTATTTTTAACTATGAGAACTCATTTTGGCAACATCTAATTTCGGGGTTACCCCTGACTGTTTTATGTGCATAAAACTAGGCATTATTTTAAATGTATTTATTTCACTTCCATTTTTTACAAAAATACTTTTTTAGATACAAGATATACGTTTCTTTCTTTAAATTAAATATAATTATAACAATGACGTAGATATCTTTGGTTTTTTTTATTGGCGATAAATAGATTAGAGATTACATAAATTTGTCAGTCATGACGCGGCTCTAACGAATCAACGAAAACTTCTTCACCTTGAACCTGTATATGTTTCTCAGTTTGATACCTGAATCTAACACAATTTTCGTAGTGGTGCGAAGAATACGACGCCATATTGACGTCCGTGGAATTGCCAACACTTCCTTCGATTTCCAAGGAGTCCGGGGACATACTTATCAAAATTGTTGAAGAGTCTTCATTCCTAAAAGAAACCAGAACAACTATATTTAAGGACTGTTAAATATAATAACGTAGACTTCCACGGCCAAAGTCAGTTAAAACTAAACGTGTTCCGGGGAAAACCCAGTGCAGTGGGTTTACATGCTGAGTTACCGTAATCAATTGCTTCCCGCTCGGTTAGTTTTGGCGCTGGCGTGGTTTATACGTTGAGTTACCGCGCTAACTGTGGCCCCTCTCCTGAAGAAGCCCAGTATGATTGTGGGTGAAACGTCGCGTTTTCAATTAACCATGACACGGTCCAAACCCGGAACATGTTTAGTTTTTTGACCATTAAATATTTATAAACAAATGAATGTATTTACTTATTTTCGTAAGTTGGTAATGCGGGACCAAAAAACCTCGTGGCGGCCAAGGCGTCCTCAAGATTTTCGTTGTTTTTCGCTATTTTCAAGTTAGTATGCGGCCGTGGAATGTCGTAGTCTGGTTCGGAATGGCGGCGTTTACATTTGGGAATTAAATTCAAAAACTGAAATTGCGAGTAGTAAGAAGAAGTAATGTTAATGTTATTTCGGAAGTTAGGGTAGGTTAGTCAAATTTGACGGTTAGTTTATATATGGAGCCAGGCTTATCTTGTTTCTTTTTTTATTCCTTAAATGCATGCCATTTACCTCTTCATCTTGAGTATGACTAGTCATTTCTAAACTACTAGTGACACCTGGCG
>CACRWH010006411.1:0-19591 GCA_902655005.2 Marronus borbonicus | reverse complement strand
GAAAAGGAATTTGCGGAGTCGACATAGAACTTACTGCTCCCTTGTTTGGGGAATCTTTCACGAGCAACAGCTTTACTCCTTCCATGTACAACGAGTGTATACCATAAATTTAGCTTATCATCAAGCACGTTTGGGTATTTTGTTGCTGTTTTTTACGCAATTGTGTTGAATACCCTAAATTTGTTTCTAATATTCTTTTACTGATGAGGTCAACAGGGCTGGCCAGCTGCGTGCGAACTATTTGTACCCAACATACACACTTCCAAATGGCGTTACCACCCTCCCTCCCCGCTCACTTACCCTCCATCTTACATTTTAAACAGCATTGTGCATTGCATAATAGATTTTAAATCTTCTCGCTACTCGAAACGAACATCCCCATTCCATTATTGAATCCGGGCATCAGGCACGTCTTTCACTGAAAATGTTAGTGGGTATTTTGGGCGACTAGGTACTAGGTTTGGGTTATTTTATCAAATCAATTAACAGAAGCTGCTAAGGTAAACTTTCTGCAGAACGCGATGGGTGATTTTTTAGATTTTGAACCAAAGACAACAAATGTGATTTCAGCACGATGGTGGTTCGGTAAAATGGTACTTCGGCACATCTTTGGATTGTTGTTAGGGGGCATTTGCACGAAACCTTTGTACAAGGCTGGATAGGAAGGAGCGGACCTGCAAGATCGTCTGACTAATTGCTTTCTTTGGGGATACTTGAAAATTTTTGTGTACGCCATGCCTGTAAATCACTTCGACGCAGGAATTTTCGAAAACGTTCTAGGGTTCATGTGGCGGAGATGTCGTGGTTGCTGTGAAATGGAGGGATGCGCATTAATGATTTTCTGCATATTATGGGCTATACAACCCCGCTCTAGGTTCGCGACACTTCCTTTTTAATGTTCTGTATATTCACTCATAATTTGTTGTTCTTGCTAACTTTAGAAGTACTAGCACATCTAGAACATGTATTGCATTTATATACGTTACTTATACAGAAATGGTATTGTTCATTAGATAGTAAGGCAACCAACACTAAACCTTAATCAAGACAGAAACCTGCAACGTGTCGTGAATCTTCCTTTTCACGGCACGTCAAAAGGTGTTAACCCCAAAAAGTAAACTTTTTAGGGGTTAAGATATGAATATATGTTTCAGTTTCGCGAAATACACTCAAGAACCTTCTAGGCAATCCGAAAAATAAACCAAACATGAAGCGAATTTATAAAATTGCGTGTAGCGACTGAAGTAAAGCCTACATTGGCCAAACGAAAAGAGTAATAGGCATCAGATTTAATGAGCATATTAGGTGAAACAGATACGAGAGGATAGAAGGATCAAGCTTAGCACAACACATAAACGAAACCGGCTATAATATTAAATTAGACAACTTCAAATTGATTAAGAACGTATCTTCGCTGCGGGAATTAGACGCTTACGCTTGATTTATTAGGGTAAAGTGGGCACATGTTCTACGTTCCGTGCTGCAATGATAAGAGATCATTAGGCGCGTATAGGCGGCAAACGCAGAGATAGAGCAGGCATGATAGAATTAAAGTTTTTCTTCTTACGTCATTCGGTCATACGATTGATAACGGAGATCCTCGAAACAGCTGTCCCGAACTAATTGATTAATTTATGTGCGGAGTGTACCGATATTTTAATGTTGTTTGTCATACTACTCCGCAGACCCCGTTATCATTATTAGATAGCAAAGCTGAATTTACGAAAATACGTAAGCAATAGGGGGTTGCTTACGTATCTACCTACCTAAGCTACCTACCTAAGCAGAGAAATGAACAGAAACAACTTTTAAACTCAAATAAAAGACAATAAATATTATTTAAAATGTCTTGGTGGAAATTGTTTAAACAGATAGTAAGCTAATCTCTAGTGGCTGAATGTTTATGACCTCTTTTCTTAAACGTACTGCGAACATTCTGTGTTTACGCATCTATAAATTGAAGCGTACCATTTCGAAAGGTGCCAGTTTTAATAGAAGGATGAGCATCCGTTACAATCAGTCTAACAACAGCACTCTAGACGGTTTTGTTTAGTGCTAGGATGCGTTAAATTCTCGAGCGAAATTCCGGATATTCGTCCGGAACGTGGGAATAGGTCACGCGACGTCGCGTCGGCCGGCAACAAAAACGATCACTTACCATTTCGTCTAAGCTCTTGAGATCGTTGGTGACGATCTGCGGTAGCGGGCCGTATGTGAGCATCAGCTGTTCGTCCTCCATTTCGCTGTCGCTATCGTCGTCTAGGCCGTTGTCGTTTTCGTCGCCGTTATGCTGGCCGAGCGCACGCTGATCCGCCGCTATCTCCCTATCGATCTGCCTTTCCATCTGCACGAGCATCGGTGCCAACATGCCAAATCTGAAAAACATCATCGAACCTGTAATCTGTGTATACCGATGCCCACCTCTGAAAATTTGCTGATATAAAACCCTTTATATTTAATGTAAAATTAATCAAGTGTATATATGTTCATTAAAAGTTTTCGCAATTAGTATTTCAGTCTAGTTCTGAAAATTTGTAGCAGGCAATAGATAAATAACGTTGGCTCTATTATAATAAATCATTTTTAAACTCCTGTTACTTCTGGCTAACCTTTTATTGTTTTTTCGATTCCATGGACTGTTACGGAATGATTTATATTAAGGTGCCCTCTGTTTTGAGTTATTTCAATTCTTGAGTATCTTTTCCCTTTTACAATGTAAAAAGTTTCATATCGGAAATCCAACTGAATGAAGAGAGAGTGGAAACTTAACACTTTCTGCAAATAATGAAACATTTAGTATATCACTTATGCAGTATTCAGAATTTAAAACTCAATTTGTGAATATTCAATTCAAACAAATAGATTCTTAATAGAACGCTCTGTATATACGTAGCAGAAACGCAGTCGTCATCGACGTACAGTAGGTGTCCCTATATAGTTAGGAAGCTGGTGGCAATTTCGGTGTATAATTTCATCGTCGTTGATAGTAATATGTTATCTGTGTGGTTTAAACAAGAGCCGAGCTTAGATAGCGCCGACTTTTTTTTTTAATTAATTTTGCAAAGTTGCAAATGCCTGCTTTTGATACGTGTATATGTGTTGTGCTGTATTTTTGTAGAGGTTACAAATGTGTGGAAGGGAGACGTTCACATTTCACACAGACGTTTTTTTTTACATAACATGAAAAAAGGTAACTTATATTAGATAGGATATTTTAGAAGCAGAAAAATATAATTGAGTTGTATCGCGAGAAAAAATTCAGCCGAGAATGAAATAGCACACCCAGGTCTCTCATACTTAGTCCTTTTAAGAGCAGAATGACGTATCGAGTATGTTGAATCAATGTAGTTAACTTTTCTGGTGTAAGAGATGAACAAACACGTATTAACATTTAACTTCAGCTTAAAGGATAAATACCAGTTGGTAATTATATTGCAAGTGTAGGATATTATTCCAATATCTGATTGGTTGATATTTTCGTATCATCGACATAAGCTAAAACAAGACAACATAAAGATGTTATCAAAAAAGACAAAAAGAAGGGGTCCTAAATGCAACCCTGGAGGTATACCAGGTGATGAACAGAACTCAAACGATTTATGTCCATCCAAACCTCCCTCGAGTAAAATCATGCTGAGTAGTGATACGTAAGGTATGATGCTATTAAGTAAACTAGGACAAATAATGCTTTTAAAGATTTTAACGAAATTCGATGTAATAGATATTGGTCTGCAATTGTCAAAACGGGTTTTATCAGCCTTTTCATAAACTGGACTTATTCTAGGAGATGAAGCAAATCATAGTGAAACGTTGAAAACCTGTCATTGATACAACGTTGAAATAAATGAGTTGGAATGTTCATTCGGCAGAATAATTGCAGTTTTCAAAGGGCCCTACAGACTATTAATGCATATGGTGACGGTTAAATTAGCAAAACGGTTATGTTAAAAAGCACTAACATAGATTTCAAAGCTACCTGTTAATCAACAATTTCATAAAAATACTTATTTTGTCTTATGTATTTTGTTAAAATTAAATTTAAACGCTGAAAACTTTTAAAAATAAACCATATAACTTCTCTAGCTAGGCAGTCGTTATTCCGTCATGTTTAATTTGTAATGTTTAATAAATTACAGCACAAGTATTGCGATAAATTATAAAAACATCATAAACATTAATCCAGAAATGAAATTTAAAAATAATTACACATGTCAAAAATGAATATACGCCAATAAATAACTTGAAAAACTTACATACACATAAAAGATTTTTATTAAGGTTATTTTTTGTTTTAGTTTTAGTTCAATCAAAAGTCGGATGACCCAACACATTTGTTAAAATTTTACATGAGTGTTCACCTGGTTCACCTATGGGTGGGAAATAATTACTTCCGTGAGCAACTTAAAAAAATGGTTGCAAATAAAAACTATTCAGAAACAAATCTTCCATAACGCAAAATTATATTCAAGTAAACCCAGTCTTCAGTTTCTGCTATTTCGCGAAAGTCTATAATTATCTCAATTATTTTATACTAAATCATTTCATTGTTTGTTAAGGTTTCTGATTGAAAACATAATTCCAAAACCAAATATAGGGATTCTCTATTCGGTTTTAAATTTTTTACATTGTTTATTTATTCCACATAAAAATGTCCTTCCAAATTTTCATCTTCACTACCTCTTGTTTTATACATGGTGGACTCTTTATCTGAAATTATAAAAACTAATTTTATAAAGAGAGCCTTGATTGATTGGTTTATCAACACAGATCCCTGAGAAGTTATAAACAGGTAAGTTGGGCAGTACTTCCTTTTGTGTGTAGGCAAGCAATGATTTTTGGAAATTTAGCTCTTAACGGTGTAAAATAGAGCAAGTTCGTTTGAGTGTGTCGTAATTTCTTAATTTGGAAGGATGAAATTAAGATGCTTCTGGTTAGAAGCACAAATCGAATTTCGGAACATGCTCATGCAAATTTGTCCACCCCCAATTTAGCCTCTTAAGGATTGGTTTTCCAAAAATGATGAAATATGTTTTTCTTAACTGAGAACTGAAGTTTAGGTGTAACATTGATATTTTTGAAATTTATTAAATATATTACGTTGTGGTTATAATCTATTATATTACTAAAGCGCTAGATTTTTAAAGACATTGGTCTGAAGGAAATTTACGCTTGTGAAAGTTTATGGCATGAATCTTTGTTAAAGGTCCACCCTCAGTCCCTTCGATTGAATTTTTATGAAGATATTATCTTTTAATCCGTATATTTGCTGAATCGGGAAATTCTTTGATAGCGAATTTTACAAAACGTTTGCTTTTAGAGATCGGTGTTGAAATTGTTTGCCTTCTTTATTTCTATGTTTTTTATGATTATTAAACCATTAGGTTTACAAGCAGATACGATGAAATGATTACATGTTTAATTACTTTTTTAACTAACTTACAATATTGCAGCTTTTTAATACAACGCTAACTAGATGGCAGAAACAACATTTCTTGTCCTTCATAATATAATTCTAATAATTAACGCAATCTCCTGAGGGATGAAATGATTTTATTTTTTTATACTAGAAGAAAATTGTTTCTAAACACAGCAGGAGCAACGTCTGCCACTTGCATGAAGTTATTTTTGGAGGCTAATTTAACACCCCAACAATGGAAACGCGATAATTATATTGCAGCAATGTTTTAAAGGCAGAAACCGCTCATGTAGCTTATTTCATTCAGTTCGTTACTTTCATCAACTTCTGCCAAACGAGGAAATCATTTAAAGATTATTGCCACGATGGAGTTAATGCTGTCTTCTATTTCAATTATTTGTATGTATTAAAATTTTACGACATTTGGCCTTGGAAAGATAGCAATTGTCATTTAGTTCTGACAAAATCTGTCGAAGGATACTTGGTTCTCGAATAGTCAAGAATATCGATAGAATATATAATATAATATAATAAATACCTATTCGAATACAGCGCAAAGTATATTTTATATTCATGGTGAATATCAGCAGATATAAGAAAGAACGTGTCGTCTTTTTAACGAGACTTCCACACTTACCAGGAATGAGTAAATCTAAATTCAGACCATTGAATTTGATTTGCAGTTAATTCTATAGGTAACCTGTCACAGGAGAAGAAGATGATAAAATAATGGGCTACTTTCATGCGTATCCCAACAGCTCAATATTCGCCAAAACTTTGCAATTAGGTATTTCGATTCAGTCCTTTCGCCTACGGGTTCAAGGGGATCCCGATCTTCTCACGAACAGGCGTTCATTTAGTCGCGGGTAAATACAGAAAACTCTCACAACAACATCCACATGTCGTACGAGAAACAAATTTTCGTTATAGTTTTAGTTTCACATGTTTTTGAATGTGTCACAGACGATCAGATTGGGTATCAAATCTACAACGAAAACTTATATTAAGCGTGGTGGTTTCTATATTAATAAATAACCTACTACATAATATGTTTCGTCAGTGTTGGTTTTAGATGGATGGGTCTCCTGTACAGTCGGCACATGACGTATATCCGGAAAAAATAAATATTTTGGAAGATCAATGGCTCGGCCCTAATGGACCTTGGCTTTAGCCATCTAGTTTTCCGGATCTTAGTCTTGTTAATTTTTGTTTATGGGCTCGTATAAAAGTTCCTCCCGTGGAAGATAGAGAAAATCGAATACATGAAAATTTTGGAAATTTAAACTACAATGAAATACGATGATTTACAAGAAGAGTACAAAAAAGAACTTTACAGCGTCTTTAACAGAATGGAGGACATTTGGAACATTTGTAACTTTATGTTTAAGTCTTCCGTCTTTCATATCATAAGTACTTTCCATTATGTTTTCTGTCGTTTGTTATGTTACCTATGCATATCATATAAAATTTATTTAAAATATTCCAGTTAGCCCTTTAGATGATTTTTTAAATAGCTTGCACGTTTAAATACATTATTTATAGCTCCACAACTGCTTTAAATTTATTTTTCCATGACTAATTGTTGTAAAATTTTAATTCATGCAAATAATTGCTTATAACTCCTAAACTAAACTATATACAAGATAGGTGTGGGGTGGGTATGGGGATACCTAATATCGATGATGATTGCATTTTTGCTCACGGTGGTGTATTTATATACCGTGGGTTACATTAAGCAATAATCGATTGCTTTAAATGGAATATTCACAAATTGGATTCTAGATTGTGAAGGTATGTGATAAATTGAATATTGCATTATTACTGGAAAGTATTAGCTTTTCATTGTCTTCGGAATAAATATGACATATTTAATTGTATTTATACCTCCTGTTATTCTTTTCCTCCTTTCCTATTTTTCGTGCAACGTGCAACAAAATGTCGCAGAAAATACAACAAACAAGAGGTGCAGGAAACCTTTTTCGGTTCCCTCCTTTAACAAACGACCTGTATTCATAATAATAACCATCAATACTTAAATAATAGTATTTACATGTACAGTGCAATCTCGGTAATCCGTACATGTGGTATTCCGAAATCGCGACAATCCGAAATGATATCGTATCCCGCTAATCCGAAATTTAATTGCGTCAGACCTTGAAAATCCGAACATCGTGCCCAAACCTGTCTGCAGCGTTCCAGCGTTCTGTCTTCAGTCACAGCGTAAACAGTCATGTTGCTGCCTGATATGAGACGCGCTCTGCGATTACGTGTACTAAGTCAACAATGTTTGTTACAATGTCTAGACGAAAGCACAAAACCTTGTCTCTTGGACAAAAATATGAAATAATTAGGAAGCTAGATGACGGCCGACTACTTTTACAACTTGCTGCGGAAAGTGGAGTTGGAAGATCGACTATTACGGAAAAACGCAAGAAAGAAGAAATGAAGGCGTACGTAAAATCGCATGAAGAGGAATCAACACGCCGTCTGACATTAAAGAAAGTTAAGTACCCAGAAGTAGAATCTGCATCATATACCTGGTTCCTGTAGCAAAGAAACCGCAATCTATCAATATCGAGAGAAATCCTGCAAGTAAAGGCAAGATTTTTTTACAATAAAATAACCAGCCGTGACGACTTCAGTGCCAGTTCGAGGTGGTTGGATGGTTTTAAAAAAGGTTCGACAGTTAACTATTACCGGTGAAAGACTTTCGAGCAGTCGATCTGCTGTAGTCGATCCATTTCAAAAGCTGTTTTTGGAAAATGTGCGACCAATGAATTTTAATGCTTACCAAATTTATAATGCGGATGAAAGTGGACTATTTTGGCGCGTTTTGCCAATAAATACTTTCAGCGCCGGCCCGAAAAATATGCAAGGATCGTATCATCTTTACGTCATATGCGAACGCGGAGGGATCCTATAAGCTAAAATTGTTAGTGATTAGCAAGGCTGCACATCCCAGGGCAAATTGCTGTCAATCTTTGCCTGTAGTCTACAAAAATCACGGAAGTGCTTGGATGACGCGAGACATCTTCAAACAGTGGTTTCATGATGACTTTGTTCCCTCAGTGCAAGCGCATTTAAAAGAAATTGGTGTAGCTCCCAAAGCACTCCTGTTACTAGACAATGTGCCAAGTTATCCCTCAGAAGAAGAACCACGAAGTGACGATGGATTAATTTCCGTGTATATTTGCTACCGGATTGTACGCCGTTGCTACAACCAATGAACAAGCACGTGATCCAGGCAATGAAAATGTACTATAGAAAGCAACTTCTCCTCCACTTGGTTTCGGAGAAAACCAAGTGGAGGACTCCGGTCTCGCTGAAGGCTTTCAATTTAAAGAACGCCATTTTCAATCTTCACTCTTCGTGGGAATCTGTGAGTTCTGACTTAATACAAAAGTCATGGAACGAATTGTGGCCGGCCCGAAAATGTTTAGAACATGATTATGACGAAGAGAATATGATACCTTTAGCGGAGATCAGAAGAAGTCTAAAAGCAACCGAACAAGCATTCCAGGAAATTTCGGTACTGGTAAATGTCGTCTCTAAAGGGGGGAAACTAACAGTGAACTACACCAAAGAATGGATTTCGGGTGATGCTGCACAAAAAGAAGAAATCGGATTTACAAACGAAGAAATAATAGCAGATTGTGCCGCTTTTGACAGAGACACTGATACAACCGACAATGAAATCAGTGATTCGGCCGTTATAAGTCACCAGGATGCCGTTCAATGTCTTGATACATCTCTTCAGTGGGCGATGGAAGATGGTGCAAGTAGCCCAGAACTTTTGATTTTACAGAATAAAAGTTATTTTCGTTAGGAACGCTTATTTCCTTTTACTGTCGCGATAATCCGAAAAATTGGGTAATCCGAAACCGCTCTGGTCCGCAACTATTCGTATTACCAAGATTGCACTGTCATTCTAAAGAGAACATTGTAAAGGAAAAAGGAAACAAAAACAAAATAAATCAAAAAATATGAATAATAAACAAGTTACGGTAGTTTTTGGTTTTTATTGATCTTTGGATCCGAAGTCTTTGGATTCTAAGTATCTTATTAATTATATTAGGATAACAATCCGTAGGGTTTCTCAAAATAATTTTCAAAATATTGCAAAGTATACAGGGTGCTCCATTTAAAAGTATATTAAATTCCGATTTGACACTACGTTTTTTTTTAATAAATGCTTTCTAATTAGTGCTTTAGACACTAATAATTTACAAATTTTATGAATTTTTCAGGATCGAACCACGAGAGCACGTGTATATCAATAAATATTTAGCTAAAATTAAATCTATAAATGCAATAAATATGTGAAGTAATGCCCCTTTTTACATTATCTAAATATTCACAAACTCTGCTCCTTACCTCGCACCTCTCCTGGCAACCTCCAGAAGGCACAAGATGACGTGTTTCTCATTTTTCCTTAAGATTAAGTCGTCAGACTCGAACAAAAGGCACTCGAGGATTTGCAAGGATTGCCTGCACCATTGAATGAAATTGCAGACGTTGTCTCTGGAATAAGAACAAAAGATACAGATTTGATTACAAGTTATTTCATGGCAGGAGAAAAAATAAAACAGAATTATAGACTTTATAACCATATATTCGTATTGCAGATAGTAATGATGGAAATAAGATTGAGTTGGGTAACCATTTCAGATCGAATTTTATATTTCATTTATGCAGGAGTTACGTCAATTACTGGCAATAAATAATCAGCTGTGTAAGTATCGCAACACCAATCTTTCTTTCGATATGTGTATCCTTAACCTTCACAAATAGACCGCTTTTTGCATCGATTACTCGGACTAAATTTGCCCGGAGTCAAGGTCGTAGACATCAGACTTAGCAACAGTAATATTGATTTATTGACGCTGTGTAGCCTGAATACCAGCATTTCTGGTAAAAAACATATCGCGACAACATTCGAATAATCTGGCATTTTCGTATCTGTACTTATTCGTTTTGTGAAAGCTATATAGGACTACTTAATATAGAGGATTGCGTTAAAAAAACGGTACAGTCTTTTGCACGGAATAACATCTACTCGATCAAGAATCCACCGGATCCGTCAATTTTTTATTTTTGAAATGCATTTTTTTTTAAGAAAAAATATTATACAGGGTTGATCAGAAAAGTGTTACGTGTATAAACTTCATTTTTTAATAAAACGGATATATTTTCACGTTGAGTGTAGGCTTTCACGACCGTAATCCATAGTATAATTGTCTTTCGGGTGACGTCGTGTAGTTAATATTTTACTTGACGTTTCGCTGACCATCCTGTCAGCTTCTTCAGAAGATTTCTAAAGACTGCTGTTGTTGTCTTTTGCTGCTCGTTATATATCCTATTTTCGTTCCGCTTTGCTGATCCATAACCGTTCTGCTTTGCTGATACATAACCGTTCTGTTCCGCTGAATCGCGTCGTTCATTGTATGACGACTCCGTAGTGCTAACCTCCACGTGTTGCTGATCTTGTATCCATCTTCGCGATTGAAGTTGTTGGTGTTCTTCATTATTTCTATGGATTCGCGTATTATCCTCGGGTAGTAGTGGCTGGTCCTACCTGGCTAATAACTTCACGTCGCTGTAGCTTATGCGGTGGTCCCCTTGTTGGTGGAGGTGTTCTGCTACTGCAGATTTTTCAATATGCCTAAGGCGTGCGTCTCTCTCGTGCTCTTTCACTCTGCACTGAATACTCCGCCCTGTTTGACCGATGTAACTTTTTCCACATTGGCATTTCAGTTCGTATATGCCTTTTGCTCGTAGTTTTGGTAACACGTCCTTACAAGGAGACCACCGCATAAGCTACAGCGACGTCAAGGTATTAGCCAGGACCAGCCACTACTACCCGAGGATAATACGCGAATCCATAGAAATAATGAAGAACACCAACAACTTCAATCGCGAAGATGGATACAGGATCAGCAACACGTGGAGGTTGGCACTGCGAGGTCGTCATGCAGCGAACGACGCGACTCAGCGGAACGGAACGGTTATGGATCAGCAGGGCAGAACGGTCATGATAGTCAGCGAAACGTCAAGTTAAAAATCAACTACACGACATCACCCGAAAGACATTTCGCTTCCGAAAAATCCTATAGCTTCCATAAAGATGTTGGCGATTACAGGTGACAAAGGAGATCCCATTGCAGTGCCACTCGCTTGTTCGTAGAATTCTCCGTTCGACAGGAAGTAGGTCGAAGTAAGGCAGAGTCTCGCCAAATTAATCAGATCCGGTTGTAGTCCTTTTGGTATTAGTTGTTGTCTGATGATCTCTAGTGTTTCTTCCACTGGTACATGGTGAAGAGTGATTCGACGTCGAAAGATACTAATAAATCTTCTTTTGTTATTTCGTGTTGTTATAGTATCTCGATGAAATGTTCGGAGTTCTTCACAAAGCTTTTGGTGTTCCCGGAGTATTGTGCTAGTTGTTTTGCGACATATTTGGCTAATTCGTAGGTAGGTGGATCAGCAAAGCGGAACGAAAATAGGATATATAACGAGCAGCAAAAGACAACAACAGCAGTCTTTAGAAATCTTCTGAAGAAGCTGACAGGATGGTCAGCGAAACGTCAAGTAAAATATTAACTACACGACATCACCCGAAAGATATTTCTACTATATTTTTACGTATTTAGATTCTACAATTGTAATTTTTTTTCATTGGTTCATTCAATTGTTTTCGGCAAATTGGTATCTAAATTCATCAGCAAAAAAAACTTTTTATTGTTCATCATTGTTCATCAGTCGCAGCAATTTTTAATTCCAACCTTATGATGAACAACTCACACAGAGTCACCATCGATTATTTCAATTTATAAGATTGAAACTGTCTCACAGTAGATCAATCGGTTTAAAATATTTTGTTGTACATTTTATGCTGCTTATGGAGAAATTTCTCGTATTACTCGTCGAACGAACTCTTTAAACGTGTCTACCGAGTTGGGTTTAAGTCTATCAACAAAATCTTTAATATAACCCCACAAAAAATTTAGGTGGTTGAGATTGGGAAATTTGGGTGGCTACTCTATTGTCCATTGTACACCTATCCATTTAGTTGTCCTAACTACTATTTTAAGATGCCTACAGGACTCCACATAAACATACTGCAAGCAGAGGTCTCTGCTTTGAACTGGAGTGTTATGAAGAACTTCGAGATAGCGATACGAGGCGCAACCACAACTATATTCAGTGCCAGTCAAGCAGTTCTAAAACCTATCAAAGCCTACTCATACGAATCTGGTTTGATTCACGAATATGTATGCAATTTAAGACAACTGGGACGTTACTTTGCCATGGGTCCCAAGCCGTCAAGGGATCGAAAGTAATGAAAAGGCAGAGAAGCTGGCTAGGGAAGCAGCGAATATGCCCTCCATTGGTACCTCTTCTGTGGCCTACAAAAGAACCACCCAAAACAGGAAATTAAAACATGGGAGGACCTCGTACTGGGAAATTGTTCCAAGACAAAAACAGGCGAAAGCATTCACATCAGGCTTGCTTAAGATAGCAAAAAGAGAGCAATCGTTCAGCAAAGGGACTTTAGATTAGGGGTGGGGCTTCTAACAGGTCACGGAGCCCTAAAATATCACCTATTCAATCTAGGAAACGCTGAAGATCAAATCTGTCGTCTATGCCAAGAAGATCTGGAGACGGCAGAACACATTCCATGCAAATGTGTTGCTATCAGCCGCACTCGGCAACAACATTTCAGTAAACTATTTCTGATATCTACTAAACTAAAGGATGAAGATCCTAGAGTAATATTAAGGTTTATTGAGAGCCTCCATCTACTCTAACACATATAAAGGCATTTTGTTGCCAAGGTCGCAGTGACTAAAGACATCTGTGCCATAGCCCAGTGATATTAATATTAACACCTATCCATTGCTGTGAAAAAAATTGTACTCAAGCATTCCCTTACATAAGCTGCATAATGCGGCGAGGCACCGTTCTAGTGATACTGTAAAATTAGCCGATCAAGATCGTTATCATCTGGAAAGAGAGCAGCTAAAGCTGGAGCTAGCGGTTTTGAAGGAACCTTAGATATCCTTCTTCCGTGAGACTTTCATTAAAGAGAAATGAGCCGATTGCCCCATTTTCAATAATGCCCGCCCAGACATTAATCTTTTCATGATACTAGGTGTAATTTTCTTTCAATCGGTGACGATTTTCCTCCGGCCAGTATCTGCAGTTCTGTCTATTGACCTGACAATTTAAAGAAAAAAAAGCTCCTTGAAGAAATCCTGCATTGTTATCTGTTATCATTATTGCACAAAATTGATCTCGCCTGTTAGGGTCATCTTCCAATAATTCTAGGGCAAATTGTGTATAAGATTACAACTTCTGTTTTTTTTAACATTGTTAACCATGTAAATAGTGATTGTTTGCAAAACGAATTGATAGTTTTCGACAGTTTCAGATGCGCATATGCCTCTTGATTGTCAATATATGGAATAGTTTAAAATAGTCTAAATATACAAACAGATGTTACTGTTAATATTCGATAATTGATTAATACCTCTCTGCATCGCAAATCAACAATAAGTTTCAAAATGATGTCTACTAAGCTGGCGTAATTGCTTCATAAGTTCGCCAGCAAACCAATTGCATGTTTTGTTGCGAATTTGTTGCCCAAGAATTGATTTTGTTGCTTTAGCCGTTTCTAAGAAAACGGTGGCTACGTTAGCTCAACCAAAGCGTAATACGAGGTATTAATCGTTTACAATACTCTTTTCCTTTCAAAAATGTAAATGTAAGCACTGGTTCTGACTCCCAAAAATAAATAGTAAATAGTCAGAACGTGACAATAATGAATGATTCAAAATACAAAAGAAGTGGAGACCATGAGTTAAATAGTTCATCTTCTAAAGTAAAAGAATTAACATTAAACTTTGTTCTATTTTTTAAAAGCACTACCAATTATTCCCTTGATCTACAATACAAATTTTCTCCCGCTTTTTAATGACGAATTCCACTTCATCCTGTTTACCACGGCGAAAATTCAATTTAACTTGCAAATCCCTTCCCTAAATCATCTTTTCTGCGCAAAGGGAATATCCTACATATATATTTAGCTTGTGTTTGGCGTCGCACTGCGGATACGAGGAGAGGCAGGACGTCTCGAGACACAAACATCCCGCCAGTGGTAGTCTGTTTCAAGTAGAAGTTACGTAGATACATTAGTAACGACCGACAAAAGTTGTTCTTTGGTCACAATTCGGTTTTATGTCACGTCCCGACGTTAGGGGAACCCCACACAACGGTCCCAGTTCGTGTTGGCCCCTAGTGCGAGGATTTAAAATAAATCATTTCGCATCGTTCCCAATAAAAGGAGATGGTTCGTGTCGGCTGTGGGGCAACGTTGAGTCGAAGTTTAAATTGTCCGTCGTTCCTATTTAGTTTCTTTTCTTTTTGATTTGAATGTCACGATAAAAGGTTCTTGTGAGCGCAGCGAGCCCAAACGGATGATATTTTAAAAGGTATTGTAAACAGTCGGATGTTAATTGATAAAAGCAACTTCCAAATTGAATTTTGTTAATTACGAATGATGCACTGTGTAAGTTTCACAAGTAGTACGCTAGATTTTGTTTTGGAGTATTTTTGGAGTAGTAGATTATTTAGAGCAAAACATGAAAGATTAGGGAATAGATCCCAATATTTTGGATAATACGCAGTTTTCTGAATGAAGCTACTCACCTGGCAAAAAATGTTCCAGCTTTGGCGCTGGCAAAGAATTTTACATCTGCAATTTCTTGTAGGGTTTGAGCTTGAGCCAGTGATCCAGTTATAGATCTTGTCATGACTTTCTTGGCTTGTTTCTTCTGAACGTATTCAGCTGCTTGCGCTTTCACTGCATTGGCGTGCTGTAACAAAGAGGGAAAAATTATTGAAACCATTACAATTAAAAAGAAATACAACCAAAAGTTAAATAAATTTGAAGAAGTCTAAGAAGTCTAAGAAAGCTATCTAAGTCGAATTGCAACATGCGATAATCTTACTGACACATCTTAAAGCAGTTCTCTAATTGATATGAGTTATTAAAAAATATATTTTTAGGATTTTTCCTGATTAATAGTTGAGCTTCTGTGCGTTGACTTTTGGCGTCCACAACAACTCATTTCCATTTCCGGCGTCACCGAATGTTCGTGCGTTTCTAGAGAGGCAATTGTAAAACGAATCCACCGAGATCACAATATAAATAGCAATAACAGTTTTGGCAATTTATTCTTATTTTCACGTGAAGTTGACTAAGAAAAATCGGCAATTGTCTTCTGTATTGCCAGGTTCATCCTAATAGCTCATTAATTATTGTCAATTTGCAAATAGCATTAAAATCTCAATTTTTTGGGCGTAAATTGTGCATGTTTCATAAGTTCGTTCTTCGTTTTGGTTATTACTTTTCCTTATTTTTTAATGTGTTGTTAATTGTTGTTGTTTACTTTATTGCGATTAATTAGTAATGAAGTCGGGTCGAATTTAGTCCCTGGTTCGTGGTAAACAATATGCTTTTTGATAACTATGGCCCATGTAAGATTAAAATTTAGTAAATTTTGACCAATAATTTAAACATTTTTTTCTGCAGTTGGCACTAGTGATATTTGATTGTTAGCCTTAATAGTTTCCATAAAGCAAAAGCAAAAATAGCACTCATTACGCTTACGAAAATTAATTTTCAGAGATTAGAAAGAAGAACTGTTTAATATTTTGGCTAAAGGCAATTATTACTGAGTAATAGATTGTCGAGTTCTGCAGGAAATGTCTATATTTTTCGGTTGCAGTGGTCTTTAAAATGCGTACTCCCATGGCAAATTATCCATTGCAATATGATATTTTAAACTGAAAGAAAATTCAAATAAAACATATTCCAAATAAGCGTAGTAATTAGCAGTGATCTGACAAATGCTATTGAGAGCATAGGAGTGAAGAAAAAACACGAAAATCTCTCTGTGGGGCTCAAATCACCGTTGAGTAAGCACGTCTTGTTTTCCAAGCTAGTCCAAGTGTTGTAGGGTTTAAATTTTACTTCAATTTAGAAGTTTGGCATATTCAAAGGTCTGCGGGATTTCGGTGCGTGGCGCTTTACTATAGAGAGTTAGCGTAATATCAATTTATAACATTATAATGTCATTACTACCACCAACATACCAAAAAAACTGTGATTAATCCATGTGTTTTAAAAGTCCAGTATTCCTATATTTCCCCTTCACAAGTAAGTAAAAAGGTTTTTAATATGCAATAAGTAATGAAGTAATGAAAAGTGGCTATATGCTGTTATAAAATTAAAATAAATCCACCAATGAAGAATCTGTTTGGAGCAAATAAGAAACTTGTTGTTTTTGCATAAAATTTAAATATTCCGGCTAACGTTTGAGTGTATATACCTACCGTTTTTAATTAAAATAATATACTATTGTACATAATTAATTTTCAACGACAATAATTAATACATAAGTATGCGAAATAGCGCAAAGAACAAGAAACACGGATAAGCTATAATGCTAGAATTTTTAATAGATTAACAGTTTAATTCTAATAAAACTAGTAGGTAATTTATTTTAATTGGCATCGTAAGAAATGCTTTTCTGTAGTAAAGCAGTTCTCTGATATGTATTTAAAGGCAAAATATAGCATTTCTACAATGTGGGCTCCAAGAAAAGTAACATTCTATGCGATCTGACTCCAGCTAAGAAAAACCAAAAATAATCCTTACGGCCCAAAAACACGGGTTGTATTACAACATGAAGAAGGTAGAAAACTAAAAAAAGGTTTTTAAAACATTCAAACCACAATATTGTTCAAGTTGTGCAAAACATGATAATTCGCTAGAAAAGTTGTCAATGCGGCCATTCCATGTTAAGTCTTCGCTAAAAAAGATATCTGAAACCTTGTACGTAGATGCAAGTTTAATAGTGTTGCCATTTAAAACGAAGTTATTAACATTGTACTGAGACTTATTATCACATGAAATACGAGAAGAGTTCGATAATTACCTAGCCTCGGCAAGAGGTGGCATTATTGGAGTTGAAATAGCCCTATTTTTGTAAAAGAAACCTTTCACAAGGGTCAAGTTTTCAAAGAGATACGTCAGTTTATTTAAACTGAACAACTTTTGTGATTTAACAATAATGAAATCGAATATATAGCAGCGATTAAACATCTGTTTTTGAAAAAGGAAACTAATGATGAGATAAAAGTGAAACATGGGCACTCTGTACCTTGGCTATCGACTATAAAACACTGGACAGCTGAATTTAAACGAGGCCGTAAAAACATTTCGGATGAAGAACGTCTAGGCGGCTCCATTTTTGCAAAAATATCATGTTATAGTGATAAATGATCGGATAATTGCGTGAGATTGGCGATGCTTGCATCTCAGTTGGTTGAGTGCATAAATTTTAAAAACTCACTTGAATGTAAGGAAGCTTTCCACCAGATGGATGTAGCGATGGATCATAAACACGCACGTGTGTCAATTTCAAAAGAATACTTGGCGATGTTAAAACGCAATCCGAATGATTTTTCGCGTCGATTCATAATTGTTGTCGAAACATTGATTCGACGCAGCACACCAGAGACCAAAGGAATAGTCCAAATGGTCGGTTTTTCGTACGAAACCGACGCAAAAAAAAGGCGAAAGTCACTTTATCGACCAATAAGTTCATGGCCACAGTATTTTGGCATGTACGTGATATAATCTGTGTTAATTGTTTTGAAAAGAACAAACGATTAATGGTGAGTATTATGTCAATTTATTGGATCGTTTAAACTATGCGTCCACATTTGGCGAAGAAAAGAAACGAATTGCCCCCGCATCCACCATATTCGAGTTAGCCCCCAGCGATTATTTCTTATTTCATTTTTAAATCGAAAACACCTTGGACTAAGTGTGCCTATCTCTATGAAGACTATATTAAAATATGAAATGGATTTTGCACATAAAGAGGTTTTTTCTTGTCAAGGTATAAACAGATCCTTCGGAAATACCTTTGTCAATGATTATAATTTAATAAACTTCAACTCATTTTTATTTTAACACACTGTATATTTAGTTTTCACTGGTGAAGAACATCCAAATACTCTGCTAATATAAAGCTTCCAGATTCAAAATAGACAACCTTTCTTTGCTCTATCGGAATACAGAGCAGCTATTGTTTCTATTCTAATCCTAAGGTAATGTTAGTTCGTCAACTGAAATAGACAATCGAAGAAGCCCGCGTGTTGTACGTCTGTTACCATTTTAGTGGGCTTTTTATAGTCATAAAAAAGGTGATCCAAGCCGTCTTATTTTAGACATCAGACCTTGATTGTACTCGCACGAACAATACGACAATTACAACAGGTGACATCATACCAGATGACTGGGTTTCGCTTGTTTACGTGTTATGAAATGGCAAGTGTAAGCCAGTAAGGCACATGCGAATAAGTAGAATGGCCTTTAACGTTTAAAATGATGCGGTGTAAGATATGAATACTCACATTACACGTTATTTACATACATACATATTGTATACAGTATTGGGAATATGAAATCGACCACTATGTATCTGCATTTGTATGACGCTACATAAGACGCCAACACGAAATCATATTCGATTGGAAATTTGGTTCTTTTTAGTAAAAAATAAAATAAAAGGAGGCCCAGAAGTACATATGTATATAGCGAGTTCAAGTTATATGGAATTATGCTTCTGCAGCCACTAGTACGTTATATGAAAGTTCAAACTGGCGGAATTCTAAAAAATAATAAAGCCTTTTAGTTGGAGTGAATAAGGCATTTATAGATGTTATATAGCCATTTGTTTGTTGTGTCGAGAAATCATTCCGAAACTGCTCCACCCTAACATAAATCCGGCAATACATCTGACAAGCGTTGCCACTCCTTGGTGTTGTGGAAGGTTTATTTATATAAATGTAGACGATCGTTTGTAACGAATTAATTGAATCTGGGCTATAAATGTGGACGTATTGAAAATAAATTGAATTAGTTCGCTACTATTTGTCCAGGAAGCTTGATTCTGCCCTTCGTTTTTGTATACTCTGCAACGCGTGATCTCTCGAAGATGAAGATAAACTACTTATTAATCCTTTCCTTATTTTATTCTAGCAAAAGCTAGGGGAAAATCTGCATTAACGACTCAGTGATGTATACGAAGCTAGTTATAC
>CACRWH010006410.1:0-19614 GCA_902655005.2 Marronus borbonicus | reverse complement strand
GATGTTCGATTTGACGTTATAATGATCATGCTCTCAGCCTCTTCAGAAGATTTCTGAAGACCGGTGTTGTTGTCTCTTGCTCCACGTTATATACCCCATTTTTGTTTCGCTTTGCTGATCCATAACCGTTTCGCTCCGATCAATCGCGTCGTTCGCTGTATGACGACTCCGCTGTGCTAACTTCCATGTGTTGCTGATGTTGCATCCGTCTTCGCGATTGAAGTTGTTGGTATTCTTCATTATTTCTATCGATTCGCGGATAGTAGTGGCTGGTCCTGGCTAATGATATTACGCAAATTATTTACGTTGGATTATGGAGAGATCAAACTATAACAATTACTATTCTCTTTCTTGTATTAGAAGGTACAATTCTCGTACCACTGGCTTTTGTTACAGCAATGACGGATATTAACATATTATCTTAATTTGTTAAATATTTTTGTAACAATGAAACGTTTCCTTGCAGGTCGCCAAGGAAAATATTCAAATACGGTTCTTCGAAGAGAAAAACAACGAAATGGTATGGGAAGGATTCGGATCCTTTCAACCGTCCCAAGTCTACAAGCAGGTCGCGATTTCATTTAGACCGCCCAAATACAAGACTTTGGACGTCATTGAACCAGTCCAGATGTTCATTCAGCTTCGAAGACCGTCCGACAACGCGACCAGTGCTTTCTTACCATTTCAGATGATTCCACTAGGTAGGCCTTCGATCGGGTCTTTGCCCAAAAAAGTAGCGGCGAAACTGTACATTGTTGGCTTGGTAGAAACCCAAACGGTAAAGGGTATTGACATGAGTGGTAAGGTAACTAATACGACGGATGAAGGTATAATCAGCAGAGAGCGATGGATAAATGGGCGAATAAGGTAGCCGAATTAGTCGAACTTTACGGACATACAAAGAAACAACTTTTAGGATCGATGAAGGATTATAAAACTATACAAGACGCTGAACCTGATAATAACAATTTAGATTATACTAAAAGCTATGCATGTTTGCAGCTCGCATTCAAAAATCCCATCGACGTCACTATTACTGATATGAGAAGATGTGAAGACTCTGTCCTTGCGCGTTCTTTAATTAGTACTATTCTCAAAACTACTGAAGAAGCAAAATTGCCGCTACTCCCACCAAAACGTGTCAAGAAGTTCGATAATCCAAAACCTATTCTGCTAAAGTAACTGATGCTAACGGTCCTACCCTAAACGTTTTACTAAATCAAAATATAAATCTAACAGACATTGCTTAAGGATAAGATTGATTTAAACTTTCGAACTCGTTCCCAAAGTTTCAGCATCACGCGGCCTAAATGTTAAAGCGATTTTAATCCTCCCTCAAAAGATTTTCCTCCAACACCATACTTGACTTTGCCCCAGCCTCAGAAACGTAAGTTCTTGTGGTTTGATGTTTTATTACAGCAAAAACGAGTAAATCGCGAGAAACTACTCAAACAGCTCGCAATTCGCTGGTTAACTCGAATTCATCTTTGAGGGTGGGAAGACATCCACGGAGGCAGAGATAGAGTGAAAATTAACGACCAATAAAAGTTGACAAGCAAATACCATATTTTACCTTATCGTCAATAATTGAGCGTCGTAAAAATACTCACATGCTCTAAGTCATAAGTCAAATAAACGAAGCATTTGGGGACAATAAATGTTGATACTGATAGAGGAGATTTTGTATACATACATATGTATGTTTTGTTTTATATTTTTATTGTGTATTTTTTATAGTTTTTGTTTCCAATTTTTGCACCTCTGTTAATTGTTCTGTTATTGTCGATAATTTTATACTGTTTAGCTGTACCTGGATATAATAGTGAATTTAAACATTTAATTTTTTTGCGCAGAAAGTAAACGTAGAGCAAAGGATCCTATCGAAGGAGGTGGTCCGAATAAAAAGAAATTGTTAGAGTTGGGTGAACAAATGAGCAATTGTAAGTGGATTTTTTTACAATCTGTTATATGTACTATTTATGGTAACGGGTTTGACGAACAGTAATCAAAAAAATCAGTACTCCTTTGTTTTCCTTTTGAATTCGTAGTGGTAATCCAAATTCAAAACTTGTTCAGTAGTAACTTGATTCCATTTTAAGAAAAATTTCAAGAACAATTGTTGCCCATTAAATTACGACGACTAGGAGATTGTAGTAATTAAGTAGAAAATAATTTTTATATACAGGCTGTCCGAGTAATAAAGAGGCGGATCGGCAGGTACGTCAAGTCCGAACAGAAACAGGCCAGAATAATAACGAAAATTTGAAAAATTTAATTTTTTTGTGAAATATTTAGATAAGAAAATTACATTACGAACCTGGCACAGCATGTTTATAAATACACGTAAGAATGCGGTGCAAGCATACGTATTCATACCCATGCACACAGCAAGGCTGTTGATAAGCCGGTTAGCCTAATAAATTTGCCCAACGCACATCGATACACATCGACAGGTGGTCGATTGTTTTCTAGGTGGTTAACCGACTTTATCGCTGGCAAGGAAAGAAATTAACTGTATGGGCTTATTTTTTAAGAGAGTAGCGTCATTGCACTTGAAATTGTGGTCGGTAACAGCTGATACAAAAGAGAGTAGTTATTAATGTTTTTAAGTATTCAATAAATTGTAATTTCTGTAGCCCTTATTACAATAAATATCAAACTTTTAATTGTATTTTGCCTAGCGGCTGTAAAATTAAACCAATTAATTGTTTGATATTTATTATGGAGTTAATTTTTATTTCCTTTCACAAGAATAACATGGTGGTCCTGAAAAGGACCGATCGTCAATGTGAAACAGGTAGATAGTTAGAGGTAATGGAAGTGTCCACTGTGCGCACGATGTCAGGCGTCCGAAGATCCTCTTCTGTATCAATTTCACCCCCATCATACTTGGAATCGCATCTACCAGATCCAAGAGTTGTTCTTCAGCACAAGGTCTCCGTCATCTTTCACCACCCCTAGCTTCGTAGCGTGGGTGTAGTGAGCCTCGTTCGCGTAACCTAAGCACCGTGCCTATAAACGTTCTGCATATAAACGCTGAACTTCTCTTCCGTGTCCACTTGTTTCACCGTAGAGATACAATATATCCCATAATTCTTGCGTGGCAAAAGCCATGTTGATAACTATGCATCAACCCACATCTGCATCTATCGGCCCTGTGCTGCATGTCTGGCTCGATATGATACATGCATGCGTGCGATATCTGTTCGCTCTATACGGCACTCCTTCAGGCGCGGCCGTTGTGCCGTTGACGTACGCATAAAGACTTAATATTTTGGATTTACTTCTTTTATCATTCCAGCTTGCGATTTCTGCTACTCTGTTTTATTATTGCCAAGACACTCTGTACTACCTTTTTAAAAAAAAAAAAAATTAAATATCCTTTTGGAATTAAAGGTTAAAACTAATAAGTATTTTAGAGTTTAATCTATTATTTGAGTATCTGAGTTTATTTATACAAAGGACGTGCAAAGGGAACTAATAATATTCAATTCACAGAGAGCGCTATATAATGGACCATCAAATTTTTTTGCAGAAATAAATGTTTTTTTTCCAATATTTCGTTGTCATATTTCTGTACTTTGTTGTGAAGCCCCCGTTTTTTTTTTATTATTATTAATGATTGAATCACATAAATAGATAAATCTGTAAATATTCGGTTACAAATGAAAATTTTATATTCTTAACCTCTATTTGCAACTAATATTATTTTTTCATAATGGAACTAGTATAAACTACATGTAAATGGTTTCTATAATTGCAGATGCAATGGCTGACAAAACACCTCTCGAGGTTTACTCACAATTTCAACCCAATATCATAGATGAACCAGGTACAGTATTACCTTAATTTAGTTTCTATGCAGGCTTTTTTACAGAATTACAAAAAAGTAAATAATCATTATTTTTATGGTTTTTTACAGTTACTATGGAGGAAAGGGACAACCTGATGCAGATCAGCATTAACAGTAGCGATTTATCAGTTTACAGTATGTCGAATTTGTCCCTAACCGATATTTTGCCAGACGAAATGACGGACAATTCGGATAAGGAAGTTAACAACAATAGCAATAGATAAGCATTTGCATCTTCGTTAGTGAAACTATACTGATGATGGTTACCAATCCAAAATAGAATTGGCTCCCAAAGAACGTAACATCATCGCAGCCACCTTCAACCCAATTCCTTCCCAACAGTATGGATGGTTTGGAAGATTTCTTCTGCCACGAAGTGCGGAAATATTATCAATAACAATATCATGAGAAGTTATCTTTGAAGGTGAACAAAGAAAAATTACTGCACTTCAGGAGGATTTTTGAATCTCAGATGGGAACTTTAACATAACATTCTAAGGAGAAGAAGATAAGTAATAACATCAACATTTTGAAGAATGCAATCTTATGCATTGTTGGTTGGTTCGAATTCCACAGAGCTCTCGATGCAAAAAACAGTTTATCTCTCAGTTTCCATGATGGACGGCAATCTGTTGTTTATCGAAACTCCAAGAGACCATCTTATTAAAAGCTGAGACTAAGAACTTCCCGAGAAAATCGTCTCAAAGTGTGAAACCATTTTTGGTGGTTCTTACAGACTTGTCCTTCGGCTTGTCCCTTCACAATTTATTAGGTGACTATTTTATTTTGTTCTCTTTGATATTTTGAACAAGACGATTTCAACCTATGCCTTTCCAATTCTTCTTGAAAACTGTATAGCTAATAGTTAACGGTTCCAAGACTCGAGTTCGTGACGCTAACAAACATCAGTGAAAGGTGTGAAAGGTCTCAATGAAGCAATATCTGACAATCTGTTAAGGATATTCGACGAAAATGAACTAGAACTAAGTGTGTTATTCTCCGATCTCTTTAATAAGTGTCCAATTAGAACAGCGTCCAGATTTTAGCTAGTTATTATCCTGTAATGTAACAGTTAGTACGCAATGAATGAAATTAATATTTATTTTCATTGCTGTTTCAGCTACTTCTCTGCGGGACTGGACAATACTCAGTTGCAGATTTCAACGCTCAATAAGTCGTGAATGGAAATTAGTCTGAACATTCTCCGAATGAAATCTGGAAGATAGAACGTTACTCGGAAGAAATAAAAACATTAATTTATTTCAAAAATACTTTTAAAGATGAGATTAACAATCTTACGATCATAAATGACGTAGTTATATCAAAGCTCGTTTATATATATATTATAAAATTTACGAGTTTTTACCTTACAAATATAAACAGGATAGGTTTATTTTTCGAGCTATTTATTATTTGAAAATAGTTTATGTATTAAATAACTTAGAGTTAATAATAGAAATATATGTAAAGTATAAATGTGTCTGTTTTCAAATCAAACAATCCTCTGAGAACATTATATGATATAATAAAACAATATTTCCGCAACCCTTACAGCACATCGTTTTCTTCACCTGCTACTTCCATTGAGGAATATCCCTCGTGTTTCTTTGGGTAAGCAGGTAACATCGCATAAGCAGCATTGTGTAATGTGCCCAGCATTACTTTAGCAGCGCTTTTCCACCATGTGTTGCTCTTTTCTTCTTTTAACGTATCCTCTAGTTCCTCCAACGCCCTCTTCAAAGCGCAGTTGTCCAATAACATTTGTTTCTTTGTTTCGCTCAATGAACTGACAGCCTTCTTCAATTCGTGCACCTTCTTTTCTAATCTTTCTTCTCTTAGCCGAGATTTGAGAAACTGACGTTCTAAATCGTCTTTTGAATCCTTTTCATTTTCCAATTTGCTGTGTATAAAAAAGAAAACGATAAAAGAATAAGTAACATGTATTTTTGAAAAGTAACAAGCAACATATATTTTTGAAAACTTTGTTGACGTCCCAACGGGGTATATGGATTTTCGAGATTGTCGACGTCAGGAGCCTATTAACGTGTAAATAGTGCGTGCAAAGTGTTCTATAGCTTTGTTACAACCACCTCCTGAGCTTAAAGGGTGAAGTGAACGTACAATCTCGAACTCAGCCACAGTTAGCAGCAAGCTCTCATACCATTACGGCACCAGGTCGTTATAATATTTAAGATACGATGCCCTGTGCTAAAAAAAAACGGAAGAATTTAATCAGAAAGTTGCAGTATCTAATAAAAAAAACGACATTTCACGACCAATAGGATCTTCTAAAAGTATGATAATGTTTAAAAATATTAAAACAGAAATATGCAGAGGAAGTACAATAATATAATTTTCATTGTAAGGGAAACAAACCCAAAGAATATTAAGCGGTCAATGGAGTGCAGAAAAAATGCTTTGCAGCGATATATTCAACTTTAACTTATTTGCTTTAGGTGGCAGGACGTTCAACGTAAGATAGAATTTTCGTCACAAAAACGACCTTTAATATCTTTGAATGTGAAGTTAGTAGCTCTGGACATAAAGGACATATTCACTTTAATTTCTTAACATAATACGTAAATATGATATTATCATCTTTATTGGCGAAACCATCAACTTTAATCTTGGAAGTCAATACAGGTCACCCCTAGAGAATGGAAAACAATCATTACTTATGCTACTATTTGTTATTATTCTTTTTAAAGAAAATTTGTGTTAAAATAGGATGGTAACTAATATTCGCATGCATTACGAAGAAATTAACAAATATGAAATTTAGAAAATAGCAAGTGCGTTCTTACTTCGTTTTTATATATTGAAAAATGTCCACTGTAAAATGTAAGTTTGTATTAAAAGTTTACACCCCAGCACTGCTACTATTTCGGCTTGAAATACTGGGGTTCTTTGGATTAGACTTGGTGTTTTAGATATTTTAGGTCTACTACCACAAATCCTAACTCCGACTCTTTGAGCCGTCTGTGACCAGATTGATTCGGCGTTTATAGACGGGCCTTTCTTCCACTTTCAGGAACCAGATATTCAACTATTCCAGATCCGTTTTCGAGTATCCGAAATCGGGTAGAATGGATGCTAAGAATTTAGCATTCGAGCAAGAGCCCTAATTTTAGCCATATTGAATAGTTCAGTGCAAGAAAAATCTAAATACACAAAATTCGTATTTGGTGCTAAAAGGACTCAAGTCAGTTGACCTATTTTCTTTCTATACTTAATGAGTTGTGCGTCCATGATGTGTTAGTCGGAGCTTTGTTTAAGCAGTGTTTTATGAAAAACCAACCTATAACGTAGGCGCTTTAAAGGCTGGCAGGTCGCTTTTTTATATTTTCAATGTCAAACCAGTGAAAGGTTCAAGCGAAGTTTGTGCCTCCCCTTTTGATTTCATAAATACACACGTTAATTTCTCTGTTAAGAAACTAGAAATATTTTGTTACAGTTATTTCGACTAAAACAAGCATTATTCTATCACGATTTTTGTTAATTCTTACCAACACATACTAGCAAATTGAAAATGTCAGTATCGTATAGAAACCAGGCACAGAGTAACTTCAGAGCATTGATAAAGCTTCCAAAGAAACATTTTGGTAACAAAAATTCAATATTTACGCAATCTGATTAAGCGAGTTTTAAAAATCTATCATTGGTTTTGGACGGATATCATCAATAACTGATAGGATTTAAATTTTTTAAACACATGCACGAAGGTGGCAAGAAAAGGAGTATAACGAAAAGGTCCTTTTACAAATAAACGAAATTGATTTTGGCTTTCATATATTTTTATATAAAAAATCCGGATACTTAAGTCTAACACATTGGTTACGTCTAATACTGCTTTACTCGACAAGTTATTTTTGTATGCTTTTGTATTCAGATATATTAACGGATAACAGTAAAAGCCATGTTTTAAAAACTGCAACGTCTCTTGGATAAGAAATTTATTTTTTCATGGACATCAAGGGAACTCCAGGATTCCGCGAAAAACACTTTGAGAATCGTTGCTATATCCGATGCTTCACAGCCCAATCTGATCATATGTGATACTACACAATTTATTATAAAATAAAATAAAAAAATATATTGAGCAGAACAGAAATAAATTATTATAATGATAATCGGATGCTTTTGCAAGCTTGGTATCTGCAATAAATAGGCTAAATAATATATGAGCTCAGATACTGCAAAAATTGGTATTAAGCAAACTGCACACGCATGTTAGATCATTATGCAATTGAAGAGCTAATGATATTGTAATAAAGATAGTTAACAATAGCAGCAGAAACTAATTACACTTTTCCGAAAATTCATTCACTAACATTATTATCACAAACCACAACTATCATTTTAATGATACGCTCATATTTGCGAATATGTACATTTAAATGTATAGATCTGCAATGAATGTACATTTGCTCTAAATTGTGATGTTAACTCAGAATACCAATCTTTGCGAAGAAGCTACTTACATTTCCAGATCCATTTTGGATTCCTCAAGCCTGCTGTTATTTAAGTTCACTGTGTCTAAATTTCGTTCTACGGATTCTAGATCGTTCTCAAGCCGACTTATGGTCTGCAGCTGTTCAGTGGAGGTATTCCTGTATTCGTCGATCTGAAGCAAAATTGTTTCATGGGGATGGTTGTCTGTTATTTGGGATGCAACATCCAAGATATACGGTAATTATGTCTAAGTAAGTTGTATACATTATCCATTCATATATATTAATTGAATTCAGCATTAAATAATGTAATTTAAAGAAACCCACAACTGTAACCGTAAAAGTAAAACTTAATAGTACATAGAATATAAAACGCTTACCACGACGATACTAGCGCGGGTAGAGGGTAAACCAACCAAGTCTTTCCAGGAGTCAAACTAATACAGCAAAAGGCATAAAAAGGACAAAGGGAAAAGGTACAGGAAACACCCAGTTTCATAATAAATGTAAGGCGCCTTTAAATTTTAGTCAATTTTAACCATCTAACTAACCAAGGTACTTTGGATTTAAAGTGATCTTGAATTCGGGGCTGTGATAGTGCATAATAGAACAAATACAAACAGAGGTTAAATGATAATATAGATACTGGTGCATTTATATTTCAAATTCCATTTATCTTCCTTTTAATCCAAGGATCGTTGATTGGTTATTTTACTTATAGGGCAACTACCTGAGGAGGCATCGTAGGCTCTAAATTAATGTTTTCGTCTGTATAAACAAAATTTTGCTGGAAAGTTTTCTAGGGAAAAATGTAACGGATGTGTTAAACAGACTTGCTGACCGCGAATCCATACATGACTTCATCTGAGAAAGGCCGATTTTACAAGGAAGCAATTCGGTATTTCAAACCTTCATTTTGAGAATCAACATCTCAAAAAGGTGGAGAAGTACATCGTGCTATGAAGAACAGAGGTCTTTTATGTAGATAACAATAGATACAAATTTCGAGATCGGCTATAATATAAGGTAGGCTTAAAATAAAGTCTTTGTACTATACTCTGGTTATTATTTGCCCAAACAGAAATAATGAGCCCATATCTTAAACTAGATAAAACAATTTAGAAATCTAAACTATATCGTTTTCATGATCTTTCACCATTAAATACTTTACACTATGTGGCACAGTGAGCTTTTTCATGCTCTAATCTTCAGTCAAGATACTCTTTTGAGATAATCACAGCATCTGCTATTTCTCTAACTTTAATTCGACGGACGTCTAGCACCATTTCGTAAAATTTTCCGATGTGGTTGCAGTTTTTAGACGTCCTGAACGTCGATCGTCAACAAAGCTGGTATGACTACGTTTGAATTCAGTTGGCCAAAATCTCGACTTCTCAACTTTAATTTGCGTAGGCGTATTGCCTTTCAAATGCAAACTTTTTCAATTTTTACAGGAACACTAACAACTTAGTGTCCGACATGGCTGAAATTTTCAGAAGTATCTTTCAGTGCATGCGAAATTATATTACCAACGTGTAACGTCACCTTCATATCGAGGCTTGAAACTTTATGGCAAGCCATAACCTAGTTGTCATAAATCATGAACCTGTCGAAAACGTCACTCGACAATGTCAAAAGTATTTATTTCAATAATTTACATTATCATCGTATCATTATGTCATTATGTACGCTTGCATGTTCTAATGAAACATAATCCGTTTCTAGTGCAATTCTGCTTGCAGCCAGATAAATTAGTAACATGCTACGGGGTCTATGTTCGACCCTTGTATGTAATTGCGACGGATGCTTGCACTTGGCGGGTGAACTTCAAACTGTTTCCCGAGAACGATTTAGTGATGGGACCGTTAAACCCTCCATGTAGAAATGGTCAACATAGGAAATCGGCCAAGACCTACGTGGACTCAGAATCTCTCAAGTACGACCAAGTTGGAGTTGCGGTGGTTAAACTCGCTAATCCATTTGCGCTTGGTAACGATCTCAAGCTAATCGATATAATGTTTTTGGAGGAAGAGGAGACCGACTGTCATTTGTACCAACTTATCATTGAAGAAAGAGAAGAAATCAGGCAAAGTTTGCGTAGACTGGATATAAAAATTGACCCGAATAACAACGACTGCTTCACCCCGACCAATGCGACGGACAAAGCTACAATCATCAAATGTGCAACTGTACCCCCACATGTAATGGTTGGCAACTCACCGGTGATATGTCGGAATAAGCTGTATGCTTTTACCCTCGACGCTGATGAGGGAAAGGCGTTCATATACCTGGTAGCATCGCAAGGTAATTGGCTCAGTATAACCGTCGACGGCAGAACTTTAAGAGTGGCAGCCCACGGTAATACTGGCAAACTAAATGCGTCTGGATATCTAATTATCGTTAACGTTGCTGTATTTCACTTAATTTATATCATTAACGCAATTGCATTCTACTGCCATATTCAATAAAAGTATATTTACAGTAAAATATAAAAATTATTGTTTATATAGGATTAAGTTTATTTGAAATGTTTGATTCAAGTTACCACGACTTTCCAGCTACGGTCTGAAGGATACGCACAAAGACATTTTCATGCCTTCTCGATCGCTGTACGAAATCAGTTGGTAGCACGATTCGCGCTGAAGAAATTGGGAACCGAACTTGTACAAACTTTACATCCCTAAAATAATAATTTTGACCTTCTTTTGCACTAACAACCAGTGGATTACTACAATCCATGAAGTTATGATATATTATTTTGCTACAGTCTGATAAATATAAAACTAATAAATAATGAATAACTGGACGCGTTAAAAAATGTCTAGAAGCAATATCAAAAAAAAAATAATGCTAAAATAGTTTCCTCATCGATGGAATTGACGGGATCATTTACGACAACCGCAATGTAAGGAGAGAAGAAATACATTATCCACGGACATGTTTCTGCCTTCCCGGCGTCGTCAACGTGGCATTTTAACTCTACCTTGTATTGCCTCACATTTAATGCCAAAACTTTTCGAAACGATGAACTAGACATTTCTTGTTGCTCTCTTAGTTGTCTTTCTGTTCAACAATTTAAGCAACATTGTACAGATTATAGCTGAACAAGGACTTTTATGAATATTTGCAATAAATGAAGAATTTGGGATTTATCTTAATAACTATCTGTCATCTTTATTTAAGTTCTAAAAGTGCATTTAAAATCGAGTTATAAGAACAATTAACATTTAATTTATATGCAGCGTCACAGAGATAATTTTCTTGATCTTTTCCAATGCGTCATCGAAACTGTCTGTTATTTAATACGTCATTGTCAACGTCAACGTCAGTTCTTTGTTTATACGTCATAAATGAAATCTATCGTGTCTAAAAAAAGCACACGCAAATTTATATTATTAGCATTATAGTCAAATCAAAATGCATATTATTATGTAAGCTGGTACGGGAATGTATATAAATTTCAAACTTTCCAAATACGTGCGTCATTGGTAACGTAACAGGTATCTTAATCCCCTTCTTCACCTCCTTGCATCTCTTCTTGTTCTTCAACACTAAGCAACGACTTTGTCGAAGGTCGTGTTCGAATATTTATTAACGTTAATACAGCTATCGGTGAAACTATTCGCCTGAATTGACTATAAAATTTGACTTTAACACAAGTTTCATTTTATTTCTATTCAGGAATTGAATCAAACATCGTGCAATTTTATTTTGCATCTTTATATTATTAGCATGCTTCGAGTGAAATCTAAAAGATAGAAGGCGTTGTTCGTAAGAAATAAAAACAGATCAATTTAATAAAAAAAAAATAGACTTTTAAAGATGAGATGTAACAATCTTACTTAAATCATAAACGACGTAGTTATATCAAAGCACTTTTATATAGATATTATACAATTTACGAGTTTTTAGCTTGTAAAATATAAATTGGATACGTTTATTTCTCGAGATATTTATTATTTACAAATAGTTTGTACATTAAGTAGCTGAGAATTAATAATAAAAAGATATATAAAGTATAAATGCGTCTGTCTTAAAATCGAATACTCCTATTTCCACATTTCCATAACCTTTGCAGCACATCGTCTCCTCCACCCCCTATTTTCAATGAGGAAGGTTCTTAAGATAAGTAGGTAACATTCCATAAACAGCAGTACTTAATGTACTCAGGATAATTTTTTACTCGCAGGAATATTGTAAACTCTGAATTTTCCAGAAATCCCCGTAAATAAGACGAGATATAATGTTTTGAAGACAAAACAAAAAAAAATACTTGAGAGGGTCGAAATTTTCAAAAGAAATTAATAAAAATGGGCGTTTCAATATTTTCATTCTTTAATTTGGCATACACTACCAGTCATAGGTATAATGCACTGTAGATTTTATCACTCGCAATTTTTCCGCAATCACACGTACAGAATGTCCTTCCTGATGCAATGTGACAATAGCCGAACGCTTTTCTATAGTTATCGGCTTTTCTTTCGGCATTTTTGCTGTTTGCTTAATCAGTAACAAATTGTTTTAGGTGCCTGCGTTAATAAAGTACTAGTTCTTTCAGTTCTTATTCAAAAGCAGGAACCGATTTTACCGTTCTTGAATTGGTTCAGAAAAAATTCATGTCTGGTGAAACGTTCTTGGAATGGATTCGGACGGTTGTTGGAATGCCAATTTCCTTTGCGCATACTCCATACGGTTCCATCGTCTGGAAAAACCCATTACACATCTTTGTTTGCAGAGTAAATCTCAAACTAATCAGATCAGTCACTGGCTATCAAATAGCCGGTTTTGGTCGGGACTCCTTTCCACCAATCAAATTACGTCTAACCAATACCTGTCGCCTCGCTTCCAGTGCATTCTCTCTAGTTCAAATCACCGTTGCGTGACGACGTGTTTGGCTCTAAACAAATCCAAGCGTTTCAGTGTGCAAATTATGCTTAATACTAAGGTAAATTCAATTTTTAATTGTTCAAAAGTACGCGACATTTAGCATTTAGTTCGCGTAAAATCGACGTTTTTTCAATCATCAATTTAATTTTCGTAAAACAACTTGCAACTTATTGTTATTTACTGTCGACCGTGAAAAAAATAATTCGAATTATAAATATTCATTTACAAAAAATTTCCCTGTTATAATATTGCAAGGAATAATTCATAGTTCATCACTAAAGTTTGCAAAATCGGTGCCAGATCACGAGTGTATTCCGATAAAACATGCACCGTATGAAGGTAAACAATTATTGCGAACATCCTAGGCGGGGAAAAACCTAACAATCCCGTAAAGAATATAGTAGATCATTTCGGTTCGTCCAAAGTTACCGTGTTTTACTACGAAGGAGACTAGAAAACTTAAGTGGTTAAAAATGTCTGTGTTAGAGCCAAATTTAATTAACAAAATTATAATAATAGTGCTCCTACAGATACGTTCAGTTGTGTCAAAGACCGTTATAATTTTGCTAACATTACTTGATTACATGTCGAAGAGTCGTTTTCGTTACATAAAAGTATTTTTTCGCCAATGCGAACAACAATTTTTGAGTATGCGTCTTTTCCGCAAGTGTTGGCCTTTTTTGTCTAATCAGCGAACACAAGATATTGTTCAATTAAATTGCCGCACCCATCACTTACACATAATACAATAAATAAAACGACTAGCAAAAAAATGTACTTTGATTCTTTCAATACAGTGAATAATACACTGAAGACTGATGCAACTACTGAAATAGTCCAGGGAAATTCCCCTACTATCTACTACGACACGTGTTCGACATATGTTTACCCTGCGCCACGTCGAGTGAAAAAGTATGTTAATTTCCAGCGCAATATATAAATATGAATTCCTATTTTTCTTCTTTGTGGTAATCTAGTAAAACTCGGATAAATCGCTTAAAAAAACGCTATCTGATAAAGGTAAAATTCCTTCCGTAATGAAGATTCTAAATCCGTTAAATTTAGCGGAATGTCAACCAGTGGCTGAATTCAACGACAATGCAAGCTTACGTTATGATTCAGTTGTTTAATCGAACTATGTTCGTTATAAATTGTCACGATTAGAACAAATATAGCAAACAATTTGTAAGAAAAAAAATATATGTATGAAGTAACACTTTTTAGTTAATAAAAGTAACGTAAATGGTCTCACGGATTAGTTTAGTATTACCGAAGATTTATCGTCAAAATAATATCATAGATACAAAGTACAAAATATGATATCGTATTGCTTCGACGTACTTTGATATCGGACATTTTAGAGGTCCAATTCTCGAAAATGCCTGTTGATATTATTATTTTAGATACAGAATAAACATGGATAAGCATGCAAAATGTGTCATAGTAGAGCAACCTGCTGAAAAGCGCCTCCGATTTCGATATGCATGTGAAGGCAGATCGGCGGGCTCTATTTCCGGAGTTAAGAGCACCCCGGAGAGGAAAACTTACCCTACCATAAAAATTGAGGGATATAAAGGAAAGGTAACCGTGGTTGTTTCTTGCGTAACCAAAGAGAAGCCGTACAGGTATGTAAACTTTTTCTGTATATAATACCTGTTACACCTGCCTGTTACAGGCTGTGAGGTTATCTACTTTAATAACGCTAACAACGTTGGTTTGTGATCAGTTAATAGCTAGATTGATGTGAGATCGATATTGATCACATTATAACAATAGAACACGCACATGTAACAAATAGAGGCCATCGATTGTGTTCTTGGATATATTTATTCAGTTAGATTCTGAGCTTCTTTAAGGTTTAGAAATGATTATTGTCAATGCAAAACAAATATTTCAAAAAATTCCAAAGTAGACTGCTATTCACGTGATTAACATTCTTTCATATATAAAACCCCAATGAATTTGCGAAATATTGTTATTCTTCATGCCTTGTTTAAAGATGAAAGATATGATGTTTTCTTTCAAACTCTTTTGGTGTGTAGGACTTTTGATCCAATCATTTTGAATAGTCTTTCTCATAGTTCCAAAGATAAATTCTGCAGCACTTTAGGGTATTCCTCCATTCTCTTCTGAACCTGTTACCAAGCAAATTATATCTTCCAAATTGCCTTTATAGTCACCTTAATATTTTTGGAGCCTATCCAAAAACCGAGCAATAAAATTGCTCACCGGTTAAAATTTTGTGCCAACTGGGTACAATGCGTCCCTTCGAATTCAGAAACAAGCCGGCTTCTCATTTTGTCATTAAGCCTGCAGAAATGAGTTGTGCTTCACGAAAATAGCATAGACTAGACAGACTCGTGTTTATTCGTCTCATGAGAATAGGTTCGCGTTGCCTACTGATTTCGCCGAGAGTCGACAAAACACGAGTCTGTTTAGTCTCTGCTAATTTCGTGAAGCGCACCCTGTACTCGTTTCTGCAGACTTATTTATCATTTTATGTAGCACCACGTCGTTTTTTTCAATGCAAGTGATAAATGTCAATACTTTTGGTGATTGTTTCCTGCGCATTCCAAAATTCAATTCCCCTCAAATTCAATACCCCAAATTAAAGACTTCAACAAAACAGCTACCAGTAGTAGTGCAAGTAAAGTAATCACGTGATTTTAAGTATTCAAAAAATATATCGTAAGAATTCATTTCTTTTATATTAACATTTATGTAAATGTATATTAGATTAGGATTGATGGTTTTATCGTCTGTTTTAGGGCTCATCCCCACAATCTAGTGGGTCCAGATTGTAAGAGCGGCGTCTGTTACGTCAAGGTTCCGGAGGACACTATGACGGTGTCTCTCCAGAATATCGGGATTCAGTGCGTGACGAAGAAGGATATAGCAAACGCACTAAAGATTAGAAAAGGCATTAACGTTGATCCTTTTAAAAGTAAGTCGGTGTTTACCACATTTAGATTATCTTTCCCCTTTTTATTTGTCTCACTGTTCGAGAAATTAAACGTCATCTATTTTGTAAGTGAAAATAGGAATTAATTTTGTCACTGCAAAATTAAAAAAGTTCAAGGAAATACGCGCAAGCAAAATGATAGTAACCTTGATATTTGTATAAAAAGTGTAAACTGTTCAAACAAGACCTTTTGGCTGTAATTGATACAAAATGATCATGAAATATTAAAACCAAGGTTACCAACTGAAATTATTTATATTAAATATAAGAAAAATTACGAATATAGTCGTGACATGATACTGCAAACTCATCATAAGTAACTATGTAACTGCACTTAATATGAGTTCACCATTAATATTTTCAAAATACGACAATAGTGCAACCTTCTTAATAAAAAAACAAATGAAACCTTTTCTAATGAAGAAAATACAATTGAGAATCAAGATATAGCATATAAATTTAAAATTTTAAATGGGACGTACCCAATTCTCAAGATCGGCGGCATTAATTTACTTTACTAATTTAATTAATACATATTGTGTAATTTGGCTACAGGCTCTAGGAGTACGATTTTTAACATCATCTAGATCTTTTAGGCAAGTTACATAAACATTTTATTTCAAGAAATCTCACACAAAAAAATTTGAAATAAAGAGATCTGACGATGGGGCTACCGTTTCCTATACATTTTGCACCAAACTTTCATTCAGTATATTTCTGATGTTCCGTCCATTTTGGTGGAATCACACATGACGATCCTTGATAAAAATAAGGACCTGCTACAGTCAGTATCTGTAATAATAACCGAGATATCTTCTGGGATAGCTAAAACAGAACAGAATGTATATGGCATATTAAAAATTAGAAAAGAGGTTATTATAATTGAAAAATACGATTTGTTTTACCAAATGTTATTCATACTAATACGTAATTCCTGTGTAAATAATCTCTTTATGCCATTTCAAAAAGATATGATAAAATTGATGTTATATTGCTAGAATTTCATCACAAAATATAAAGTACAATAAAACTTTTTTCTGTAAACTTCACTGACATATAATTCTCCGATTGGCGGTCACACACTTACTACGACTCTGGTGCGCCGCCGAAAAGTTGCAACCCTATTGATAAAACTATGAAAATTAATTGTTTTTTCTTTTCGTTTCAGGGGGTTTCGGTCATGAAAGTGAACTAACGTCGACAGATCTGAATGGCGTTCGATTATGTTTTGAAGCTTTCATTCCGGGAGAAAAGCCAGACACATACAAAACTCTCTTACCGGTGGTTAGTAAACCAATTTGCGATAAGAAAGCAGTGTGTGATCTGACTATTGTCGAGCTATCGGATTGTGTTTGCCCTGTCGACGGCGGCAATAAAAATATTATTCTACTATGCGAAAAGGTATCTTTTCATTTCTTAATGTTTGTTAGCGGTCGACATTTGCCTCGACCTACCGTAAATATCTGCATGTTACAGGAAAAATCTTGGTATATTTAAAATATGCCGTACAAAAACAATTTCTTTAGAAATGTTAACTATAAAAGTTTTAATGATTCAATAAGCGCGTTTAGGCGACGCAGTTGTTGTTTCCTGAACGAGAAATATTAACTAAGGTGAATGTCAACTGTTGGACAGTGTTGCTGTCATAGATATTTCGCGTTGAGTTTTGACGCCATACTATTATAATCTTACTCTTGTAAAAGTACAGTGTGTAACAACAAAACCGTTTATCAGCATTTCAAATGTTACCTGTTACCACACCAAAAACATGTTTACCGACTAAGTAAACAGTTAGCAGAAATGTCTTTCGGGTGTTGTCACGTACTTGATGTTCGATTTGACGTTATAATGATCATGCTCTCAGCCTCTTCAGAAGATTTCTGAAGACCGGTGTTGTTGTCTCTTGCTCCACGTTATATACCCCATTTTTGTTTCGCTTTGCTGATCCATAACCGTTTCGCTCCGATCAATCGCGTCGTTCGCTGTATGACGACTCCGCTGTGCTAACTTCCATGTGTTGCTGATGTTGCATCCGTCTTCGCGATTGAAGTTGTTGGTATTCTTCATTATTTCTATCGATTCGCGGATAGTAGTGGCTGGTCCTGGCTAATGATATTACGCAAATTATTTACGTTGGATTATGGAGAGATCAAACTATAACAATTACTATTCTCTTTCTTGTATTAGAAGGTACAATTCTCGTACCACTGGCTTTTGTTACAGCAATGACGGATATTAACATATTATCTTAATTTGTTAAATATTTTTGTAACAATGAAACGTTTCCTTGCAGGTCGCCAAGGAAAATATTCAAATACGGTTCTTCGAAGAGAAAAACAACGAAATGGTATGGGAAGGATTCGGATCCTTTCAACCGTCCCAAGTCTACAAGCAGGTCGCGATTTCATTTAGACCGCCCAAATACAAGACTTTGGACGTCATTGAACCAGTCCAGATGTTCATTCAGCTTCGAAGACCGTCCGACAACGCGACCAGTGCTTTCTTACCATTTCAGATGATTCCACTAGGTAGGCCTTCGATCGGGTCTTTGCCCAAAAAAGTAGCGGCGAAACTGTACATTGTTGGCTTGGTAGAAACCCAAACGGTAAAGGGTATTGACATGAGTGGTAAGGTAACTAATACGACGGATGAAGGTATAATCAGCAGAGAGCGATGGATAAATGGGCGAATAAGGTAGCCGAATTAGTCGAACTTTACGGACATACAAAGAAACAACTTTTAGGATCGATGAAGGATTATAAAACTATACAAGACGCTGAACCTGATAATAACAATTTAGATTATACTAAAAGCTATGCATGTTTGCAGCTCGCATTCAAAAATCCCATCGACGTCACTATTACTGATATGAGAAGATGTGAAGACTCTGTCCTTGCGCGTTCTTTAATTAGTACTATTCTCAAAACTACTGAAGAAGCAAAATTGCCGCTACTCCCACCAAAACGTGTCAAGAAGTTCGATAATCCAAAACCTATTCTGCTAAAGTAACTGATGCTAACGGTCCTACCCTAAACGTTTTACTAAATCAAAATATAAATCTAACAGACATTGCTTAAGGATAAGATTGATTTAAACTTTCGAACTCGTTCCCAAAGTTTCAGCATCACGCGGCCTAAATGTTAAAGCGATTTTAATCCTCCCTCAAAAGATTTTCCTCCAACACCATACTTGACTTTGCCCCAGCCTCAGAAACGTAAGTTCTTGTGGTTTGATGTTTTATTACAGCAAAAACGAGTAAATCGCGAGAAACTACTCAAACAGCTCGCAATTCGCTGGTTAACTCGAATTCATCTTTGAGGGTGGGAAGACATCCACGGAGGCAGAGATAGAGTGAAAATTAACGACCAATAAAAGTTGACAAGCAAATACCATATTTTACCTTATCGTCAATAATTGAGCGTCGTAAAAATACTCACATGCTCTAAGTCATAAGTCAAATA
>CACRWH010006409.1:0-19615 GCA_902655005.2 Marronus borbonicus | reverse complement strand
GACATCTGCCGGAAAAACCGGAAAGGAATTACCGACACACCTGGTATATCACAATTTCATTTCCAAGCAATAGTTAGTATATAATAACTATGTTATGTGATCATATTTATTATTCATCCATTTTCAATTTTTTGTTTCAGAAATAAAATTTTATCCCTTTTCCCCCAAATGTAAAATCGATTGGGTGTTAAGTCAGAAGACCGTGGTGGAAATCGATACGGATCATTATTGGTTGTCGTCGACATATGGTCTTCACTTTACGTACTTACTTCTTGAAATACTTTTGCGCTATTTAAAAAAAAAAGTTGACATAATTTCCGATTTTCACAAATAATAAAATTGTGGAGATGTTTATATTATTTCTTTGTTCCCATCTAATCGTCCAACATTGTACTAATTATTTAGCGTATAATTTTTGCCCGATACGTAGAAAATACTACGACTCAATCCGTTTATTTACATCATTTACGAAATATTGATCAATAAATAATGGGCATAATACGCCGCGTTTATATGAAGGTAATTCTTATTTATCTAGCGTATAAAATCATGTATTTGCTTGGACACGCTTTCGTAAAATATACATAAATGAACTTTATTTAATTTAAACTGGAGAAATACGCAGTCTATAAATCAAATTAACCCTAGATCGCATCGCAAAACCATTCCTATATGCATCATTTTCCGCGTTAATAAACGACACGAAGAGAGAAGAAATACAGTTATTTATTCATAGATCCAATGTCGAACCCACACAACTGACCCTAAAGTATACAAAATGACCATTCACAAAGCTTTTAAGCCATACCCTAAAGCTTAAAGCTCTTACAATAGCGAAAACTTAGTTGGAAAGTTACCAACAAGTTTACTTGTTACATATTATTTGCGTAGTGGTAAAGCAAAGTCCGAGAGTAGATCCCATTTTTCGTTTTAATTCCATCAGAATTCGTCGAATTTGGCGACAAGCTTCTAGAAAAAGGTTTAAAAAGGAGGAAAAGATTTTTATCTAATTAATTCGATACGTTTTTTAATGTTTTATATGCAAAAAATTTTATGTCTGACTCATTTTATGGCATTGACCCCAAGCTGACTCATCTTCGGTAATCAAAACCGTTTCTTTTAAAAATAAAAATGTGGTTCTTTTAAATTAACTGTAAATACGAGGAATATAATCCGGAACTATACGTTATACAGGCAGTTTGGGTATGTAAATACTTTTGATATTTTAAAACAAAGAAATCAACACTAACCTATCTTACGCTAATAAATGCGGTTCTTACAAATTATCATTGCGTCACATGCATGTTATGTATAAAATTAAGTAAATGGTCAGGTGGCAAATCGTTCATGGTTTGCCCTAGTTAGACACGCACATGTTTAGTGCTAGATACCACCTAGTTCGTCGTGTATAAAACGTTTTTCTTTCATTTCACGTTGCCAACGACATTATAAGAGCGTTTTAATGGGTTTCAGCATGTCGCAATATCAATTCGTATTTATTGATTTATGTTTGCATTGTTTGTTTAGTGGCATATGCGGTAATTATTTTTAAAATACGACCAGCGTGATATTATTCATGTCATCTTAGGATTTATTTAGGTAGTGCGCGATAGTGGTGCCAACGCAAATTGCTCCAGTCGCTTATGGGGTTATGTTAAGTTGTGTTTTAAAAATTATAGGTATCGACGCTTATCCAGAGCTATATTTTACATGGTCCTATAATTTATTCTATTTTCCATAGATTTTAATTTTTAAGAATAATAAGAATTTCTTTATTGCCCAACAGAAAAACATAACATAAAGATACAGGGTACATTACTGGGGTGGTGATGCTAGTTAAACGAGTAAACAAATGCTCTAAGTTAATTACAAAAAGGATCATCTTCATACTTATTGGCATTTTTAGTCATATCCACTAGTGGCGACTTAATAAGAAACTTCATTTTAGGTCTACGCGCGTAAAAGATCTGGGGACTGTAATGTTGAGAAACACAAAATGAAGCTGAGCTTAATTTTGTTATCTTTGTACCATCCATTAACAACGGAAATATTCCTTTGTAGGGCAAGACTATTAGAAGGAGATAACATGTGACAAACAACCAGCGAAAATAGATCGCTTATATAAATATTAAATAGGAGTGATCCTCTTTTGGATCTTTGTGCTACGACGTAGGAAGCTGTAAATATAATTAAGCTGCATCCGTTATAGCAAACCTGCCAAGATCTATTACGATAATGCTTATGAAGAAAATCCAGCAAACCCTTTCGAATTCAAGAGTCGATGATCAATAGTGTCAAGAAAGTAAAATCGGTGAAAATAACATCAACTTGTTGATGGTTATCCAATTCATTTTCAATTTCAACCAAGTTTGTTATAGTAGACTTGTTGTCCATGAAACCATGTTGCTGTGTAGAAATGTAAGGCTTACATTTATATACATATACAACAAGTGTTCAAATACCTTCAAACATGTAGAAAGAATATAAGATTGTAGGTCGATATACAGTCCGTCTAGAAAGAAAACAAAAAGCACAGCTATAATTTTACGGTATATATTTTTATGACTTGAATAACAAAATCACAACAAATAATTCATCTCATTTACTAATACTAAAATTCCATTTAACTGTAAACACTTAACCAAACGTTTAGGTAATCCCGAAACAAAGTCGCTATACTTTTCGGTGATAGTGGTCCAGGCTAGTAAAACTGGCCGAATCAAATCTTCTTTATTTCGTGGTGCTGCTCGTTCTACTTCGATTTTCATTAGTCCCCATATGTTTTCGATGGGACTAAGATCTGGGGAAGCTGCTGGCCATGGAATTGTTGCCAAGTTTTGTTCTAGCATTTAAGCTTTAGTGTATTCAGAAGTGTGGCATCTTGCATTATCATGTTGAAAACGCCACCCTTCGGAATATAAAGCACGAGCCGTTTCAAGAAGAAAGCTATTAAGATTTCACAATACTTTGCACTATTAACGGTGCCATCAATTATACAGAGACGTGTAGCATTACGCTGAGAGATTGCTCCCCAAACCATTATTTTTGTGGGAAATATGGAAATTTGAACGGTAACATTTTCTGTTGATAGGATTTTTAAATGATTTGCACCAAGCTGAAAACAAGTTTCGTCAGATATAAAAACATCACTAAAGTTATCGTCTCGAAATCGTTGGCAAAAATCTATTCTTCGTTGCTTTTGTAGAGGTGTCACTGCAGGGATTTTTTTTGGTTTCCTTGATAAGTAACCTTGTCTTCTCAGTGAACTGCGGACAGTTTCTGGACACACTCTTATTTGACGTTGATTTCCAAATCTGTTAGCCAATTTTCGAAACCCTAGGCGCGGGTCTTGTCGTCCTAAAGTCACTAAAGCGTTGTTTCCGCTAATCTTACGCGATCTTCCAGAAACTGGTCCATGGCTCATATATCTCCTATTTTTTATCCTCTTTATTGTCTCATATACTGCACTTTTTCCGAGTTCAGTCAATTGCACTAATTTTTTAACGTTTTGAACACCTTTTCTATACAAATATTCCACCAACTTTTTTCTTTCTACTTGCGACATTATTTCACAAATATTAAGCCTGTTGATAATCAACAATATTTGACAGCTGGTGTTGTTATATGATTTTTGCCATGGCCTACAGTCGGCACAACCTACTTAATGCATTACTTTTGTCTTAGGATGTAACAAAAAAGAAATATATTAAAATTAAGAAAAATAAAAATTCCGGATACTTTCTGGACGGACAATACATGTTTGAGAATAGTAACTGATCTAGAAAATTCTTTCACAAAAAAATTAGGCAGTTCATCATGTCCAGCTTCCTACACCACTTTCTGAAGTAAATATTCCTTTAATTTTAACTTAATAAGAGAGGTTGTAAACCAGATTGGATATTTGCGTATCAGATTGGTAAATTGGGGAACATGTTTGTCAATGATCGAAACAGCTAAGTTTACATTGGTAAACGATTTCAATCGAGACCAATCAATATTAGACAATTTGTAATATAAATTAGTGAAGTTAGCTTTGCGGAAGTTGCATCTTTGTTAACTGGGAAATTTACATTATTAACAATTATTGGTACATCCAACGTAATATTTAAGCTGGGATGATATTGATCCTCACGCACTATTATGTATTATGCAAATTACTGTTTCAAAGTTACAAAAAATTACGCTGATAGAAAGGATTCTTTAAACTACAGAAATTAATTTTGTTACGCTTATTTCTTTGTTTCAAAGCTATATTTTTTCCATTCGAAAAAACACGCATTTCTAACGAGACATTTTTCTGTTCGATTACTCCGTTAACTCAAAGCACAATTACTTTCTTTGAAAGAATGTATCATTTATTCAAGGAACCTATAGATTTGAAACAAAACCCGTAAAGTTAATTTTCCTCCATTTAAAGAAACATTTAAAACCTATTGAAAAACCAGACTTTTGAATTGAATAATTCTTTTTGCTAGATTTAACACCTCCGTTTATTATTTTTTCGTTTGCGTAACATTTCTAAGGAATGTATTTTCTAATTTCAGGATGTTATTGTTGTCGCAGTTACTCTCGATACAATTAGATATTTTTGTCGTTATAAATGTAACGCATGAATCATGTATTTTATTATGTCAATTTTAATGTAATTAAATTTCAAATTCGTGCTTCTTGCTGAGAAATATGAAAATAGTCGCAAGTTTGTTTAATGGGTCCTGACCAAATTGGCATATAATTCTTGGTGCTAAGGTTTATGTAAGTAACAGTATGTAAAATCTAATGTTCCCACAATGTCTATCAAACCATGTATGGGAAGGCATGTACTTAAAACGACCTGTTTACAGGGTAACGTTTTAGTTCTCACAAAATGATTGGCTTTATATACAAGAGATATTTTCTTGGGTCAAGTAAACGGTATATTTGTATATGAACAAGAAAACATTCACTTCAATCAAGTATCATAACTTCTTGAATATAAAATATAACATTTTCTTTGCTTAAATATGTATCTTCTCTCTCTTGTAAGTCAAATATACGAGTTTTTTCGTTCTAGAAAATAATTTTTTGATCCAAATATGTCATTTAAATTATTTTCTAAACTGGAGGAAAGGACGGCGATTTCTTAGAACAAGAAATTATTTCTTTGATAAGAGAAATTGGAAAAAGGCGTTTATTTTAGGTAAGTATCACAGTTCTTATTTCAAATGATTTTATATTATATATAAATACTTCGGACAAGAACATTATTTCTCTAAAATATGTGCTTGTCTATATTAAATAAGCACCTCAATAACGATTAAGTTTATTAATTAAATTATCTACGTTCCTTTGTAGCGTTCTCTACGGAAGCCTTGAAGCTACATCGTACCCTAAACATTTTCATCCCTTATATTGATATTTCACTGTTTACGCATACAAATTTATAAATAGGAATACCAGCTCATCTATTAATTAAACTTAGAAACCAAAATTCAGCACCATTACACCAGCCATCTCACACCCCACTGATATAAGGCGTCGAGAAAAAAAAATCGTTTTGCATATATAACCGCATCGGCAATAAAGTAAATGGATATTAAACCACACAAAATTACATTTACAATTGATTATGTCCACTGCTGCTAGCTGATTTTCCCATAAAATAAATTTAATAGAATAAAATCGAATTTCCGATACAATAATTGAGAATCCTTAGAAAATGAAATTGTAGAATTCGATCTACTTTTTACTATAATTGAGGAAATCGTATCGTTGTCGGTTGTGAGTTAAGACGATCCAATTCAATGCCATGACAACACCCCGGTGAAAAAGCCTTGAGGCTAGATCTGATGCAATATTAATATCATATCAATAGGTACATCTAAGTATATTAAACACAGATACCTTCAAACGCTGCTGGCTGTATATTTAATAAATGAGGAAAGCGATTCTCACATTTATACTAGCCTTGGAGCTTTACACAGACGATACCAATAGATTGATATGTATATAAGGAGAATCTAAGTTAAATATTTCTTAAGTACGTATCAATCTGTCTTAAATATTCTTAAAAAAATAATCTAAAATATACAAAGGAAAAAGAAGGCAATTATATATTATTAGTAGCGCACATAATGTTATCTTTACACAGCTGGTTATGTAGACTTTATCCTTGGCACTTCGAGAGAAAAACGAAGAGGAAAAAATGATTCTGTAATTGCAACACACTGCAATCTACAGTGCTATAATAATTACCACTTAATGTATATGTACGGATTGTATACGCATCTTGAAAACGTTGAATGTTATTCTTTTATTTATATCAATTAACAAGCTCGTACAACGTCGTGAATGCATAATTTCTAATTAAGATTATCTGCTTTTGATTTGCGATTGACTGCACTCGCATTACAATTAAACCTACTCGCTTAAATTTTCGCTTATAGAAATCATTTTTGTAAGGGGAAACCAAAAAGGGAATATACCACCCAAGCTCAAGACGCCATAAAATCATAAATAACCTCATTGTCACGCTCAGCGTTCTCTACAGGCTGGTTTCGATAATTTTCGGTAACCGTAAAAAGCGCCAGAGTTAGATAAATATTTTCGTTAACACGACAGCCTGAGACAGTGAAACTTTCAAATGAAACGCCGCCCTATTCAAGAAGATAATAGATTGGAACGACAAAGGACCGTCTTTTTAGACAGTGTAACAGCTACGTCTCATTTTGAGTCATTGAATAAGGACATAACGAATCGTAAAAGGCGGTTTAATGATAATCCTTTCATAAAATTATTATAGCGTCAAGTTCAGATACCAACAGATTAAGTTATACAGGCTGTTTGTATCAAATAAGCTAATCTAATTCTTTTTTTTTTTTAATATTAACATCCAAATCAGTTCCATAGTAAATTAAAAAAAGTATTCGAAAAATAAAGCAAACACATCTAGTGGAATGATCGTAACAAAATGTACATGGCCAAACTCACAGTTTTAAGCGAAGAAATTTAATATTTTGAATTAATGCAAAAAAATCATCTTGTAAGAAATACAAACAAAGTAAAATAGAGGAAATAGATGCTTTAAAATAAAATCAATCAAATTTGGTAACAATTTTGTTAACCATCTTGTAGAAAATCTAGGTTTATGTATTTTTTTTAATGAACGGCTGGAAACTCCAAGAAATATTCAATCGGACAAATTTCAATCACCATTCTAGCATGTAAGATGATTGAGATATCAGGCATTAGAGAAAGGACAAACGCTAGACAACCACAAAAAAGAAGATAAAAGGCTGCCTAAATAGAATTCTCATTTGTTTTTTTACCAAATTTTCGGCTCAGAATGAAGTCTTCGTCATCAGGGTGCATATTGAAACAACTATTAAAAGGTAAATATAAACACTACAAAATTGTGAAGATTTTATTCAGAGCTGTTTGGCAGAAAAATAAATAAGAATTCAATTTAGGTAGCCTTTAGCCTTCTCGCAATGGTTGATGGAGTCCATTCTCTAGCGTCATTACAAAGTTTGTCACACTGAAAGAAAGGAATTGGTTCATCCAAGAAACCCATAAAGTGTTCATTCAACTAAAAATATGCTCTAGCTTTGGTTTAATTATTTTTTATTAAATCAGACAAATATTTGTGTTGGTTGTGCTTCAAAACATATTATTTGCGGATCAACCATAAAATTCGCCTTACCCAACAGACGCAGAATTCCATAAAGGCATCCTTCTTTATTTGAGACAATACATTCAGACTTACACAATCGCCGTTTACGTTCCGTTTTTAAGAATACTTACTTCCCTTATCTACACGTATTTATTTTATTTTGATTCTACGCGTGCATTTGTTTGCTTTCTACCAACATTCTAATGTAGATTGGTTGAACGTTCATTTTAAAATTGATCTAATTCAGAAGGTTCAACCAGTTGTATGCTGTTGTTTTAAACCATATGAAGTGTCGAGTATATTCAACAAAGAGTCAACCAACCTTTGGCTGGCTCAACGTCAGTACGATTTCGCAAAAATCTCAAATTATCTCAATTACTTCAAAAACTGAGGTTAGTACAAGGAGCGTTGAACGCAGTTGACATGAATTGCAGAGACGTAACCGAAAACGTAATAATATACAGGACGTTCCATTTAGAAAACCAAACTTGTATCATGCATAGTGGAAACTGAACACTCTGTATACTTGAACATATGCGGCATTTGTCTCCGTCAAATTTCAAGCTAAATTATTTTTTTCTTAATAACGGTACAGATCTCTTGATAAAATTTTTGGTAGAAATTTCTCTTCTGAATTCAATGATGTCTAAAGGTCCAGTTACACGGTATGTGGTTTGGAAAACCATGGAACTGATTTATTTATTTAATTGAAGGTACGTTAGTTGACGAACTGAAAGTATCAAAATGATCTATGGGGCCCGTCGTCCACAATTTGATTTTCTTATTATTTTGAAATCTTGATAACTTAATTCAATTCTTGACACCATCGACCACAGGACAATAAACAAAAGCAGTTGCTTCTTTATGTATATATATATGGCCACTTTATCCCTTGGGCCATTTTTTTAAATCTATTAGACATTATGGAATTAGAAAAAAAATTTTTAATAAAGATATGAAATGGCTTGAGATGTTTCTTATAAAACACCCGGTACTGTACATAATTTTCTACTCCTTGGCAACTAAAATATAGACAAAACATTATTTAATTTGTATCAAATAAACGTGCCCAACAAACACAAAAAAGACCACCAACATAGTTTTTCCTGCTTGCAGAAATGTAATATTTTTTACAAAACATCTATTTTGGTTGTACCTGACGTAGTGTCGACAAGCCGTAGTGTACGATTTATACATATAAGTAGAAAGCAGCCAGGCATTTACAATTTACAACCGTAAAAGTGGTGTAAATCACTTTGGTTTTGAAAACGGCTAAAGGTCCCCCCTGTTTGCGTATCTTTTTCGCTGTATTGTTATTTTAAAAACATTTCAGCATCTTTATTTCCCTACTACCGGAATAATGCGTCCCGTATGACAAGGTGCACGAATTGCAGCGTGGAGTTTGGAGTTTATAGCTATTCCCCACGATTTATAGGATTTTAAGAAATGCATTAGTAAAATATAAGCGCTTAAAATCCATTAGGAGACGAACTTACTCGGGTATTTGTCGAGGAGAGTATGGGATCCCCCGTTTTGCTACGATTTCGAATGGTCCCAGAGGTAAATGTTAATAGTATAACTTTAATATTTTCCCCACTTACGTCAGATTAAACAGCATTTATATGTATGTGTAAGAGGGAAGAGCATATACGGAGGATGATGTTAAAAAAAATTAAAGGAAAATGATCTAACACTTTCCTGGACGTAAAAACTTATTAATAATACATCCATTAGTAAGATTATACCTTTTATACTAGTTTCCAATTTGAAATTAGTTCCAATTGTGATTTTATTAGGCCATAAACTCCGAAACGGTTTGATGACGGAGGAGATTTTAACACTGTGCTGCCGTTAATGAATCAATAAAACCCATCACGCACTATTTAAAAAGAGACATAAAATAAAACTGGAGACTTCTAGCCATATCGCGAACTTAAATTAGTGCCAAATGATACAAGACAAGGCAACAAACAAGGCGTGCATCTAAAAGTGGCTTTGAGGAGTTCGATTTTTTCGAAGAAGAGTCGTAAAACCCGACGTTTACTTCATAAACACTAGGATTAGTGGCTGGAATAAGAAATCATAAATTACAAAGAGGAATTACCACGGATTAATTTTCTTTGAAATTCGACCTCGTTTTTAGACATTTCGAGCTAAAAATACGTATTCCGTATTTGTTAACCATCCTTGAATATCTCTAAATAGTTTTCGGAAAATAGAGATTTCAAAAATTTTTAAAGTATCCAAATAGAAAACCAATTCTTAACCTTTTCACTTTAAATCTTTCTGACGACTTCTCTGAGGTGGGCGAAACATTTAGAAATTCTTTCTATATGAAAACGAATCCTGGGAATCCATTTCTGCAACTCAAACCGAGCTCTCTTATCTTTCAAGCCAAAATCAATAACCAAAATTTATTCACCTACTAACTATTGAAATTATTGGGATATGAGCAAATAAAAAAATTATAGAAAGATTTTACCAAATAAGAAAATCCTGAATGCCTTGACGATGCTCTCCTATAGATTTTCAGCTGCTAAGTACGAAAATTAAATCCATTTAACGATGTTCCAAATTTAATATTGCATTTTTTGAAATCAGGCCAATTTCAGATCGCTTTCTGACCGAGTTTTCGACATTTTTTAGAGCTAAAAATGGCCTCATGCAGTTGTTAAGCATTCCCAAATACATCCGGGAAGCTTCTGAGCGCAATTTTTAAAAAAGGATTACTTAAAATTCAAATCCGATCTTCAACCTATTAACTTTAGAATTATCTGAGGACTTCTCTGTCATTTACAGAAACCTTTTTCGATAAAAGCTAACCCGGAGAATCTATTTCCGCGGCTGAAGTAAGCAATCTTCGTTACTTTTCCAGCTAAGCTCAGAAATATGCGAGAAAATCGTCGCAACGTTGTTCAAACTTCTAAGTGCTTTAGTTGCTCAAGTGTAAAAACTGGAACATCTTTTGTATTAAATTTAGTTCGTTGAAATCTATAAGATAGCTAATATTCAATTGGGATATGAGGAAATTAAAAATAAACTAAAATACCCGGTTTTATAAATTTTAACTTGTTGATTATAGCTTTAATGATTTATGAGATATCGGCTACTCTTTGGCCAGTGTATTTGTAGCATCTTTTACAATTAGCTGAACCCATTTCTGTCGGTTTCTTTTATTCTTCCAACTTTTGTTTACCCATAAACATTTCTATTAGCAAAATATATTGACCGGAAACGGGAGAATGGGCACAGTTTAATGTTGGAAAGCATCGGGGCATTTTAACAATTGCGCCTACGAGCTAGAAAATTCCGACTAACACCAGTATTAGCCGTTAGATGAGATCGCAGCAGGCAAAAAGGCATCATCAGGGGTAAAAGAAGGAATTCAATCTGCATTCATTTTTCAGGAAACGTTGCGAATCGCTTATCAACGGTTGGACGCTTGCTTAACGAGGACAAGCCGCCAAATCGGAGCCTAGCCGGGAAATGTTAATGCTGTTTCCGGCAACTTTCACCTCTCTATCCCCGCACAGCGTGTCCCCGTAGATTCACAACGGTTTCTCCTCACTTTTCATTGGCAAATGTGCATTATCCTTAACGACGTTCGGGTGATCTGCATCGGTAATGCGAGCTTCTTTACATTATACCACCGCGTCAATCTTCTTTCCATCGTATCGGGAAGGAAATGAGTTGAAGTTGGAAGATTTGAGCTTATTTTTCTATTTATAATTGCTCGATTTGAATCTTGTTCCTTCGAAGGTAAAGCAATGGTATAAAGTCGTCCATTTTTAGCTTGTATAAGGGTTATCTTAAATTCGCCAGGATCTTATTTATTATAATGAGTACGAGGTAAATTTTGCTCTGGCAAATAAACAAAAGACATTGATTATTTTCAAAGCTTTACTCAGATATACTGGAGAAATAATTGGCCATTATATTAACGTTTTGGGAGATATTTAGGAAAGAAAAGTATTTCAGTAATTGAAGAAATGCCTAGCAAGGTTTTGTTATAAAAGGCAAAATCAATTGCGCATCGTCATTCCGCCATATTATATTCTTAATGAATACATATTTAAATCCATCGATAGAAAATACAATTCTGAATATATTCTTTTTGCTAGCTGCAATAGGGCCCTTGTAATTACGATGGCATTGTTATGAACTAATCGAAGTATTAAATGTGTGTAGTTTTTACGGATGATTATAAAATATTGGAAGTCGCATTTGTCTTTTTACTTGAAGGTCTACATATAGGCTGTCTCAGTGTCAACAGGCCCAATTTGAATACAGCTCTTTGCGGATAGCTCGGAAAGACCCGGAAAGACAAATAACGGAAAAAGTTTTAAAAGAAAATAGCGAAATACATAGACCTAGAGAAGGCCTTCGATAAAATAAATAAAAACAATATATGGGGCATGTTGTAAAAATGAGGAATACAAGAATATACTGGGTGTGTAGATATTCGCGCACGTGGACACCTTCTTGTTAAATTCTTAGCCGTTTATCTTAATTGAAAAACCTTCTATCCTACATCCTGCGCCTACACGTCTTGAAAGTTTCAATATTCAGTTATTTTCATCTAACCCTTGTTGTTAACCAAGCAGGGAGGTGAAGTATATAATATAGTATTCTGAAGAAATGTTTTTAACATTGCCAATAGAAATGGAGACGAAGCAATGCGAGAGTATCGTGCTCGCTGCTCATCCTACATACGTGCATCCTCAATTACCGCGCAAATCAATACAAACTTAAGTAACATGCCAAATGCATATTTTTTCCAAACAAGTTCTGCGGACACAGGAGGCAAAGTGCAAAGTATACTCTGTATAAAAAGGAATGAAAACCTTATAACAAATAGCAAAAAAAGTAATAATAATAGCAACGACTGTGGCGTAGTAAGGTAAACAACACGTAAGTATCGGCAACCTCCGCACCACACAAGTTTAATTAACTATATAATAATGAATCCGGGATGGCCGTTTCGGTAACCGAATTCGCTTGTGTGGTGCGGAGGTTGCCGATACTTGTGTGATAATAGCAAACGATGAAAAGACGTTCAACAAACATTTTAAAACATATCAAGGACCTATCAAGATATTTGTGATAATATCTGGTATATCAAGACCCTATCTGCGAGCAAGTTCAAATTGAAGAAATTCAAAGTAGCGTCCTCCGTTTAGCAACGTTCGTTTTCTTCTCCTTCTCAAAACACCATGAATATCAAGGAAGTACAGTTCAAAATCCTCATTAAACCAGAAAAGTCCTTGCAAAATCGTCCTATATTTTTACGTTTATATACGGACGTTTCAATAAAATTTCTTGCTTCTTGGCTCATCATTCCGATTTGAAGACGACATCGTAAAACCATCGACTCCTTTCTTTGTCAAGTGAATATTTAGGAATGGGAATAGCATATGTCTACTTCAGCGGCGAGATCATTCTTCTAGTAGTTTCGCCGTGATTCCCCGGGTTTATGGCGCCTCTCGAATAGTCTACCCGCATACACCGAGCAAAGTGAGCACTTCAAGGCGACACATTCCGCTATCCCCAGCCATTTGCGTTACGTATAAACAGGAAAATGTAATTGAGGAGCATCCCTTTTCTTGTCCTTATGTTCGCCTATAATACTACCACCGCGATTTTATCGATTCCATTTCAGCTATACACTTGACATTTATTATTAGTGCTTTACACAAAGGGCGGTTGTAAATAATTATATCTAACTTCAGCTCCCTCCTGCAAACTCGCTTCTTAAACGATATCTCATTTGTATGGTACGATTTTCCGCCAAAACGTTTCTTTTATCAATCGTACTGTTTGGGAACGTAATTTATTTACAATCAACGACACCCTATCAATTACCCTCACGTTATTATTACGATCCTTATTCGATTATAATTGCTGAAAAATTGCCTCGAAATCGTTTCCGTTTTCCTGAATCGAGGAACTACCCGTATAAAAGTTTGCTAACGGGGAGCCTTTCTTTCATTTCCAAGTACTTAAAGTTAACTGTTTTAAACTGTTGATATGATGAGTCATAACCTTAGCTATATACAGTAGAACATCGATCATCCGTGCGTGGATCAAACGTGCAGCCGTTGTGTGTTTCAGTTTTCTGTGCTTCAGCTATCCGTGCCACTCGAAAAGAAGTGGAATCAGTCAAATGTCGCGTTATTATTTACCCTTGAATATGATACTCGACCTCTTATTGTTGGTTACGTTTGGTATGGTAGCTGTGCATGTACGTACTTGACTGAGGAATGGCATCCATAAAACGAAAAAGGAAGGTTCTTGGCATTACAAATAAAACTGGACTAATAAAAAAGCATCAAAATGGTGCAACAACGTCGTTACTAGCTTTAAAATATAGGAATTCGTGCAGTAAAGAATATTATTAAAAACGAAAATAAAGTAAAATCATTTATCATTAAATCAGATTTTCATGGATCATCGAACAGAAAGATCAAAATTTCAACCCTTTGATGACGCGGTGATAAAATGGTTTCCATAAAAAATATCAGACTCAATCCCTACTTCTGGGTCAATGTGTACTGTGCAAGCAACAATATTTCCTGAAAAGTTGAATATCCACGTCCATCAAGTAATCCCTCAAGTGGTTGGTTCTGTAGATTCAAAAAAAGACAATATTGCCATTGTATAATTTTTAACAAACATCATTTTAAACCGGATCTATATCGCAGATGAAACCAGTTGCTATTGGAAAGCCATCTCGAAAAGAACTCTGGTTTCAGAAAATGAAAAAGTGCTGCAGGATATAAAATGAGAAAAGATTGTAATCATATTATGTTGTGCAAATGCGTCGGGCACTCAAAAGCTAAGATTAGCCGTCATTGGCAAATCAAAACATCTAAGAACATTAAGGAATCTTAAAACAATTCCAGTCGATTTCTACATTCAAAAATCTGTCGGAATTAATCGCCAAATTTTGGCATGAATGGCTTTTCACTCCACTACAGAAATACTTAAATCAAGAGATGGCGACATATTTGTTGCCTTTTTGCTTGTTAACGTGAAATACAGCTCAGCTCGTGGATCAAGAAGTAATAGAAAAAAGGAAGAGGCTGTATAGACGAAATTTCATTATGCAATTACTGGAAGAAAAAATGGTGTGACAGTAGAGAGAATCAAAAAAGCATTTTTTTAATAATTACCCCGCAAACCGACGATAATATCAATTTTGAAAACAATGAGGAAGAAATGGATGTTGTCTTAAGAAATGACTAACATCAAAATGAGAAGTGTCTTTCGGGTGATGTCGCGTAGTTAAAATTTTACTTGACGTTTCGCTGACCATGCTGTCAGCTTCTTCAGAAAATTTCTAAAGACTGGTGTTGTTGTCTCTTTTCTGTTCTGCTTTGCTGATCCATAACCGTTCCGTTCCGCCGAATCGCGTCGTTCGTTGTATGACGACTCCGTAGTGCTAACTTCCACGTGTTGCTGATCTTGTATCCGTCTTCACGATTGAAGTTGTTGGTGTTCTTCATTATTTCTATAGATTCGCGTATTACCCTCGTATTATAATGAGGAGCAAGAGACAACAACACCAGTTTTTAGAAATCTTCTGAAGAAGCTGACATGGCATGGTCAGCGAAACGTTAAGTAAAATTTTAACTACGCGACATCACCCGACAGACATTTCTACTATGGATTACGGTCGTGAAAGCCTACACTCAACTATCAAAATGAGAGTAAGAAAGAAGGAGTTAAAGAAACAAAGGTATACCATAACCAATCTCTACAATCTGTGAGTGGTTTGATAGAATATTTTAAGATAAAAAAGATAACCATATCAACATCCGGAAATGAGTAACATCTTACATATTAAAAGAATCAATGAAATGATTAAGGAAAATTAGTTCGAAGCTAGGGAACAAACCAGAATTACAGATATGTAGTGCTTACATACATTAAATACGTAAGCACATTTTTTTCTACCGGGCCTTCCTTATTAAAATAAATCAGGTTTCGTGTTTTTCAGTTATACGTGCCGATTTTCCACTCGTAAACCATGGATATAATCGAGGTCCTACTGTACATACATACAATGTGTGATTTGTTCAACATACGTAATTTGTTTCTATTTTTATTGACCTTTAGTAACCACTTTTGTAGTGCATCACTTGCAGCTGTCGTAGCTATTTTAAGTGCTAATTGTAGTTGTATGGTTTGTTGATAAGCAACATCTAATGTTTTTTCTAGAACAAGTTTCTCGAAGTGTGGAAATTTAAAATGAAACTCAAAACCTTCTGATTCTTATTTGACGAGGAGCATGATTTTTTTTTTAATATGTACGTGGCTAAATGTATACCAAAACGCACTGATTAGAAAATTCTTTAATTTGAGACAGTTAAGCAATAGCAAGAGCCGTGATAAAAATACGAAAAGGGTTGGATGTGTATAGTAGCTTTTAAAACATGGTTCTTATCGCTATTTATTAGTAGATTTGCCATAATGCAGCTAAACAATGCGCTAGATTTAGCACCTACGGATCTATAATACAAAAACATTATCAAAATAAATGTTTTTTTTTAATTACACTTCATTCCAATATATTTGGTATGTTGAAGCTCACAAGCTTTATGACAGTTAATGAAAATTTGGAGCCCGCAAGGAAAAGAAGATTCCATAACCAAAAAAGCTTGAGAATCGTTACTCTAGAAGACATCTTAGAAAAACAGTAACTTGAAAAAAGGAGGTTCTGTAACTTCTCTAACTTTTCATCAGGATTTTTAATAGACTCCAAAAGCATAAAGTAAAATGATGATATTATAATTCTATTGAAGCCAAAACACGACGATAATAAGAAAATTTAAATTTTATAAGATTACGTTTCAAAATATATCCAAGATAAGCTAAGTCTATAATGATATCAAAGACCTAGTTTGTCACCTTGGAATAATTTAAATTGGTCGCGATAGTAGAGGTGTTGGCAAATTTTCCACGAATTATGTGATTAGGATATCTTTAATCAGATCCTACCATCCATATATGTTTCTACGTCATCTGTATTTGCACGTAAATTAGTCGATTGATTACACAAATCTATAGTTATGAACTGTTACACACCGAAACGCGCGCTTGTGCATGATGGTTAGGTGGTAGCCTAACTTTATTATTAATTTCAATAATAATAATGATTATTTTCAGAATATTTTACAAGATTAAAATCCGCTAATAAGATATTATCTAAATAATATTCTTCCAAATAAATAGATTGGTTAACACCAACTTTGTTCATAAATTCAAGAATTATTACAAAACTTGCATTAAATAAATATTAGGTGAAGGGTTTAATGTGAGAATTTGGGATGGTTTAAGTTCTGAGTGGAATGCAGAATTTTCTTATTTAAATTATGATTATATTTTTATGTTAGCTGTTGCTTTGGCGGTTTGATGAAATTATTTTTTCTTGTATGAGAAGTCTGGATCGTAGATTATGCATTATTCAAGTTGGATTTGGTTGGTTTTAGAGAACGCAAAAACTGGAGATGTTAGTTGATTCAAATAGAACAAATTAAACGGAAATCCATTTTTTACAGGCTTTCACATTCTCACCACCAATTTGCGTTTATTTGTTATACAATTATATTATGTACACTGCCGTTCAGAGAAGTTCGGTCGGTTGGTAAAAAACATGAAAAGGTTACAGAAACAAACGAAGCTAAAAATAAAATGCAATTTTATTGTATGTACAGGTAAAAAAGACTAAAATAAATAAATAAAAAGTTATTCTGGCCTAATATAACATACTGAACATTCTATATTTTTTTCATCGAAAAAACCTCCTTTGCTGTTAATCACCGCTCGAACTATTCTAGGCATTCTTTCGATAAGTTTTGTTAAAATGGATTGTGGAATATTAATCCATTCATGTTGCAGAATATTCCGTAAATGTTCTTGTGAAGTTGGGCATATTTTTCGGATCCTCCTGTCCAGTTCATCCCACAACAACTCTAAAAGGTTCAAATCTGGGCTTTGTGGGGGCCATGTCATTACTTTCAGGGTGTGCTGTTCTTCTTGCTCCTTTAGATAGTTCTTACAGACTAACGCAGTGTGTTTTGGGTCGTTGTCATGCATGAATGTAAAGTTACGTCCTATTATACGCAATCCTGATGGCACTGCATGATTCTGGAGTATTGCAAAATAATGTTCCTTCCTCATTACACCCTGCACTCTGCATAAATCTCCCGTCCCAGCGAAGGAGAAACATCCCCACACTAACACAGAACTACGCCCTTGCTTCACTGTAGGCACAATGCAGTTCGGGATCACTTTTCGGTTTTAGATCTTCGGACATAAACTCGTCGATTTTGCCCAAAAACCTCAAACTTTGACTCGTCACTCCAAAGCACGTGCTTCCAATCATCTAACGACCGATCTAGATGAGAACGGGCCCACTGTAGCCGTTTTGCTCTGTTGCCCCGACGTAATAAGGGTTTTCGAACGGCAATGCATCCATGAAGGTCCGCCTGTTGAAGTCGACGTTTTACCGTACTCGCCGAAACTTGTTCTTCACGGCCGCGATTGACTTCGGCTGCTATTTGTGGCGCTGTTAATTTTCTATTGCGTTTGCTTAATAATACAATCCTCAAATCTTTAGCTTTTGTTGTTTTCCTAGATGCTCCAGGACGAATACGATTTTCTATAGTTCCAGTTGTCCGATATCGCTTTATGATGTCATTTACTGTTGAACTTCTCATATGTATTTTTTCAGCAATTTGTCGCTCCGAATATCCTTCTTCAAACAGCGTAATAATGCGTGAACATTTTTTCTACACTGGTAGGCTTGCCACGTGCCATTTTGATGCACACCAACACACGTTTAACAGTAAAATGAAGCAAATTTGTATCTTTACGCCTGTGACAAATAAACAAGAATGATGCTGCGGTATATTTCCTAAATGTATTGTTCGTTAATAATCCCCAAACGACCCGTTTCGAAAGATCGGTACTTCCGAGAAATTCTTGGAATGATAATAAAAGGGACTTTATTGTGGTTGTCGCAATATTTCTACTTTACATAATAATTTATGGCTTTAATCCCTTAGAAAAGAGTGTCTGCTTAATATTTTTCTAATTTTATGTATTAATAATTGTATACAGTGTGATATAATAGATTTTTATTGTATGACCGAACTTCACTGAACGGCAGTGTACATTACATAATTTTGACGAAGGGATTATTATGTCGAGCACCAACTTTCATACGTGCCGAGAATACCCGAAATACAGAGTCCACTATAGAGAGAAAGCGATATTGATATTCCCTCGTTCAAGGAGGAAACCTTACTTATTTTGCCCATTGTACAATGTGTGCCCTGTAAGTGCATATTACATCTTTTAGGGTAGCAAATTTTGAAACAATTGTATTCAAATTCAAATAACCAAACCATGCCCTAGAAAGCAAAATTAAACAGTATTGATTTATATATCGTTTCTGAAGGAACATTGTTACAAACGATGCCCGTCGGAACCATCTTTATGCCGTAATAAGTCTCTTAAGAAGCCCCTCGGGGGAATCGGAAGAGAAAACCAATAAGTAGAAAGTTAAAATTAAAGATAAAAGAAATAAGATTTGAGTGCCAAATTAACATTTTCTATATGAAACATTCGCTTAAAATAAATATCGACGACACCTAAATTTTATGTTTATTATATTAAATGAGCTTCAAATTTTAATATAATTAACCAAAAACGATAATATAGCGAAAGAGATCCGGACCGAACTCCGGTTTTGAAGATGGTACGAGATCCACAAAAAATCGAAAAATTCATCGTATTTGTAGTTCTAAATTAATCAATTTTTATGGAATTATACAATAAAAAAAATATTTAATTGGACGAATTTTTCGATTTCTTAAATACAGTAAATGTTAATAGTGTTTTTTAATTTAATGTTCGAAATACACAAACACTAAAATATTTACATTTAATAAATTAAAAAAA